>BHFT01054811.1:0-27250 GCA_004320025.1 Laticauda laticaudata
GATGGAACATTTTGCTCGTCCGTTGTGTCCTTTTTACAAACGTTTTGCATCCGTTGGGCAGTGTGACAGGGCCTTTACAACCATAACAGAGCCTGCCCATTATGGTCACAAGTGATGATGGCCCATTAAACAAGACAGTTTCATTTAATGGCACCCCCCTCCCCCTCTTATTCTTTATACAGTTGTTAAACAAATGTGCGGGTCATTAAGTGAAGAATAGGGTGTCCTGGAGTGGGGAAGACCTGAGGAGCCTAGTCCCTACTGTCCTGACCTCCCAAGATCTTGTCGGGTTCATTCCGGTGTTGCCTGAACGACCCAACAACAATTCAATAACTGTTCCAGCTGATGTTCTGATATATTCCACTCCATCATGGCGCGTCAGTGGGAGCCGTCATCTTGGCAGTGGTTTGGAGGCAACATGATTTGCCTCCCACATCGGTTATCGGCAATTCGGAACTGTAATCAGCTGTTGGGAGGGGCGGCGGTTAGCGGTTGCATCAGCCGCTGAAGGGTGGTTCCGGAAAGCAATCATGTGTTGTTAATACGTGCCTGGGATGGAAGGGGGAGGGATTGATGGAGTCATTTAGGTACAGGGTAGAAGCACATGGGTGTAATTATTAGTTGGTGCTGTGTGTTAATTGGGAGGAGGGTATAAGAACAGTGTTGGGAGTCGGTTGCTCTCAACGCTCACTTTGAACTGATCCTTGTTACTGTTACTACTGATCGTGATTGGAACCTTGAATTAAACTCTATTTTATTTCACTGCGTTTGAATACCATGGTTTATGGAATAAAAGTATCCATTGCCTGACAGGTTGTGACAGATCTTCTCTTCTTCTGAGGCTGCAATTGGACAACTCACTGTAGCCAACTTGACACAGGACAACTTGCCATGACCAACTTGTTGCATCCCTTCTTTAATGATTCTATTCTATTCTGCCATTTCTTTGATATTAGTGTAACTCTTGTCCCGCAGCCAGTTGTCTTGTGGAGTTGGCCATGGTGAGCTGTCCTTCAGTGAGATGGCCGCGGCAAGTTGGCCACAGCGAGTTGGCTGTGGCTACTTGGCCATGGAGAATTGTCATAGACCCCTCTAAGGCTTCACGCTCCATGCCCTGCCACTAACCTGGCCTCTCAGTCACTCAAGGGAGTCTAATGCCAGGTAGCATAACTGCAAGCACAAGGATGTCAGTTATAGCTTGTAAGCATCAGCATATTTCCTATCAAGCCACCCAAGGGAACTACAGGACTGCTCCTCACCTAGTTTCAAGGTCTGGCAGCATCCATCTTGCTTTTCTGTTTTTTGCAGTGATGCCCAGCCAATGCAATGTGAGGTCAGCTTTCTTAGAGAGGCTGCCTGCCTCATGGCAATCTCATACTATTATAGCAAGCAGGTACTATTTTCATAAGCCTGTAGGGAGCTCGATTTTTTAAGGATGCTCCATTTGTTTGTGGTTTTTTGGCCTCACATCACATTGGTTAGAAGACAATTATCTAAAGAAATAACTTCTGGTCTTCTTTGTAGCCAATATAAATGTTCATTATCATTTCCACCCTCCTAACTTACTATCATGCCTTCTTTTTATAAACAGTAATTTTTAATCAATAATTCTGAAATCACCAATTCATTTTTGTTTATTGATAGCAAAAACATCCATAAAGGGTTTCTAGTTTTTTTACAAAGTTATTGTTCCTGTTTAATTATGCAAGTAAATTAATCCATTTCAGCATTTCTTCACTGTATATTCCTCCATTGTGGGTATTTCATTATTATTTCAGTTTTGTGCATATAGTAATCTCACCTCAGTAACCATACATAAAACTAATTGTCCATGAGTCTTATCTAGTCAATTATCTCTAAGTTCTAATAAAAAAGCTGTGGTTTCAACTGAAAATTAAGTTTTAAAATTCTCTGCATCATCACATATATTTGTGTTCAATACTTCATTTTTTTACAGGTCTATCATTCATAGTGAAATATCCCTTTGTGATTTTCACATTCCTAGCAGAAGCTAGAAGTACCTTTATGTATCTTTCAGAATTTCTCTGGTTCCGTATACTAATGTTACATCCTTTTATAGAAATTTTCTCTGAAATCATAAGACAGTATGAATTTTAGTCCTTTTAAGCACATTGTTTCCTTTGATCCAGCTGTGCATTATAATCAAGATTCTTAGTCCATTTTATCATACCCTCTTTAAGCTGTTCTTCCATTTTAAATCAAGTACAACTGTACTTTACTTCATAACTTTCTATCTATTTAAAATCTCTCCCTTAAATGCCCATATGAAAACCACTGAAAACTACATTCTTCTTCAATTAATTGGTTGGGGTTTTTTTTTGGTTTTCATCCTACATTACCTGTTTTCCTATACTAATAAATCTTCATATGTTAATGAGTTTCTTTTCTGTAAAATATATGAACTGAGGCAAATATATGTATTTTCAGCCTTAGTCTGAATGCGTATGTATTCCATATTTATAATATGGCATTCCTAATATAAAGATATGTAAAGCCAACATTTATTTTATCATACCCCCCCCCCAAAAAAAANTTATTTTATCATACCCCCCCCCCAAAAAAAAACCCATGCAACCCAAATCTCAGACTATGTCCTTCTAATCCATGGGTATCAAACTCAATTGTGTCACTTGATGTATCATGATATATCGTAATGTTCTTTGCCGTTGTGGAGCCGGGATAGGTGTAGCTTACACATGATACATTTGACCTGCGGGCTAGCAGTCTGACACCCCTATAAATCTAATCATAACCATCTCCTATTTCTTAACAATAGCCATTCCTTCATCCAAACATTTTGTCTGCTTGTTTTGCAATAGCATTCTTTTTTGTACAATACATTTTTCTCATTCCTAATCAAAAGAAACTAACCCCTCAAGGTAGAATCTGTCCAATCCTATACTGGAAGGTACTTAGTTACCCCCAATGAGAACAAAGAGACATAGGCTCAAATATAATTCTTCTCTGCAGAAGCCGCTCCCCCTACTTTGAAACATCCTATCCTAGGAGATATGCCTAGAACTTCCTAATTGGCCTTTTGTAAAGCATAAAAAAATAGCTGCTGTCTGTTCAGTATTGGGTAACATTTTTTGTTACTTTCTTTTTGATGTTGTGTGATAGGGATTTGTTCTTTAATTTTGAAATGTTTAGAATCTTGGGAATTGGATGGCAAGGAAAAACCTCTTGAATAAACCAGTAAAAATCACCCAACCAACCAATATCCAATGTTAAAATTAAAATAATTTGTTCTATTATGTATTAGTAAACCAAATTTAAGTGTTCTTTTCCTTTAATTGTAATCTTTAGTGCCTTTTTAAAAATAAGTTTATTCAACATTTCAACAATTAAAAATAAATTTCCACATTTTGCAACAATACTATCGCAGTGTTTATATTAGTAAATATCCTTAATTCTGTGTTATCCATCTCTATATTTAATTCTTCATTCATCATTTTAAGCATTTTATACATATATACATTTATACATATATGTACATTTATTTACACATAAACCTTATTATTTTATGATTCATCATATAATATCATTTGACGCCTTTGTATTTTTTCTTTATCCATTTGTACCAAAATATCCCATATTTTATAGTATTTTCCTTCTTCCTTATTTTTCAATAGCTTTGTCAATCTGTCCATCTCAGTGCATTCATGTATCTTTTTAATTATTGTGCTTTCTGAGGGGGTTGTAGCTTGTTTCCAATTTTGGGCAAAGGAAATTCTAACAGTAGTTATAATATGGAACATTAAATATTGGTGTTTTTTATTCAGACTCAGCTCTAACACGCCTAACAGGAAGATTTCTGGTTTGAGTTTCTGTTCCATTAGCTCCTCTTACCAGGATTTAATTTTAAGTCAGTATCTCCCTGCTTGAGGACATGTCCACCACATGTGAAAATATGTTCCCTGACTATGATTATATCTCCATCATTTGGCTGTCATATTTGGGAACATTTTAGCTATTCTCGCTGGGGGGAGGTGCCAACAGTAAAACATGTTAGCCTTCTGATTTCCTTAACATCCAACCTTCAAAGCCTCATCCTACTGTGGTTTTTAAGATAATTCAAAACAAAAACATTTTCCCATAAAAATAATTATGATAATCAATTCCAAAATATTTCAAATCCAACTAGATCTTGAATCCATTTGTAACTTTCTAGACTCAACATTCTAATGACCTTTTTGCTGTTTATTCCAAAATAATTCTTAAGTCTTTAAACTTATTTTTAAATCATCTTTTGCTAAGAGTTAGAAGTTCACCCAGTGTTATAAAACTTGTTCATCCAAAGGTTTCTATTTAATGAAAAGCAATTAATAAGCAATTTCCAAAAATGATTAGAAAATCAAATATGCAAACCCAGTGTCCTTTTAAAGTTACTGATTATGGTGTGAACAATAAGATGGCTTTTCCTTGACTTCCAGACATCTAAATCCACTATTAAGAAACAACTATATGGTGCACTTACCAGCAATTTCAAGTCCTCTCCTTGTCTGGAGAGGAATTATGAAAAACCAACCCTTCATTTTGTTTCATCATCTTCAACTTGCCATTTCTTCCCTGAAAATCCTACAATCGTCACTTCTGAATAATTTCTATCAAGGTCTTATTGCCACCATTTTTGCACTTATTAATTACCCTAGGAACATATGTTGCTAATGCAGGTCTCAAGAGAGACATATTGTTTCCTTTCCCAAATTAATGTGTTGTGCCTGAAGCTTCAGAATTACATACCAGATGTTCAAAGTCTGTATTTGATATTATAGCAGCATTCCAAGCTCATCAAAAAATAAGCAAAGAACACAGAAGCAATAGTAATAGAATATTTTCAGAATACAAGGTAAATTATGTCACCATGACATAAAAGAAATAATAAGACTCTATGTTTCATTGTATTCGTATATATCCCAAATTAGAATGGGTGTGTGTGAGAGAGAGATTGTTTGTTTTCTGAGGTTTTCGCGGGTATTTGTATGTGGATCTTTGGTTATTCGGGTTTTCTCCCGCGCATAAAATACTTCCAATTTTTTACGCGGGAGAAAACCCGAATAACCAAAGATCCACATCTATCTATCTAGATATAGATATAGATATATAGATATCGATATATATTCTTAAGTTTTTGTGGGTACTTACATGTATGGTATTCAGCTTTGTTCAGGTATTTTTCCACATCATCATAGTTGTGCTTTTAAAGTTCTAGCAACATTTCGGCAGAATCTCATCTGCCATCATCAGGCTTCTGTATTGTTGACTCACAGACGAACACAATACAAAAGCCTGATGATGGCAGATGAGACTCTGCCGAAACTTTGCTACAACTTTAAAAACACAACTATGATGANCCTGATGATGGCAGATGAGATTCTGCCGAAACGTTGCTACAACTTTAAAAGCACAACTATAGTGACGTGGGAAAATACCCGAACAAAGCTGAATACCGTACATCTATATATCTATATTTAGATATAAAATATAGATATATAGATAGCAAAAGACACATACACACAAACACACAAATTATGCTCTATGCATTGTATGTATGTATTTATTTTAAGGAGGCCAGCACAGGTCCATTCAGGGGTGGGATACAAATTTTTTAACATCTGGTTCCATGGGCGTGGCTTAGGTGGTGGGCATGGCTTGGTGGTCATGTGACTGGGTGGACATGCCTTGGTGGACATGTTATTGGCTGGGCGTGGCCAACTCAATATCATACACATCGAAGCACACATGTCCTTGCCTGGCCTCTCATGACTATGGGGATGCTGCAACAGTCATAAGTGTGAAAAATGGTCATAAGTCACTTTTTTCAGTGCCATTGTAACTTTGAATGGTCACTCCACACAAGCAAAGTACCAGCAAAGGAGGGGAAAAAACTCCAGAGAAGTTCCAGAGACAGGAAGTCTAGTCCTGCCAAGAATGTAATAAGGGTTAACGGAGAAGCAGTTTCTGTAAGCAACACCAGAATGTTTCCTTCCTGCCTTCTTTACAGGATTAGGCCAGTAATTTCTTCTAACAACCGGTTCTCTCAACTGCTTAGAATGTTAACAACCAGTTCTAGCGAATAGGTGTGAACTGGTAGAATCCCACCGCTGGGTCCATTGCAGTGGTGAGATTCAAATTGTTTTTTCACCGTTTTGGTGGGCGTGGCTTGGGCATGGCTTGGTGGGCGTGGCACTTTGCCTAACGCACGGGTGCAGCTTTCCCCACATCAACTGAGGCCCACAGTGCCAATCAGCTGAGAGGAGAAAAAGAGAAAAGCACAGGGGCTGCTGGGAGGGCCGATGCTGCGCCTTTTCTCTTCTTTTTAGAATTTTTTTTCCTCCTCTCAGCTGATCGTCGGGAGGCCTTTTAAAAAAAAAAAACTACCGGTTCAGCCGAACTGTTCCGAAGCGGTCACATACCACCCTTGGTGCATTGGCATCTTACTGGCAGGATTAGTAAGATCACAGCATCCATCATGGGCAAAGTGTGATATGGAGATAAAAATGCTGGGCCCAAAACTAGCGCTGGCTATCAATGACAGACAGGAATGCTTGCAATCACATATGTCATAGCAGGATGAAATGCATTGGCATAGCGATGGAAAAAAATGGTGCAACAGAAAAGGCTCAAAACAAGAACAGGGCAGACCACAAAAACCAAACAGCATTCATGGGGTGCTAATGTCTGAGAAGAGGAGAAGGAAGCTCTTCTCTTCAAAACCCAAGTGACTTTGGACCAGCCTCTCAGCCCATCGCATTTTTCCAAGAGGGATTTTGGGGGGGGGGGGGGNGGGGGGGGGGGGGGAAGGAGGGAGAGAGGAGCCTCACTTCCCTGATTTGTGAGGATATAAATCTAAAAGATATTCTTTGAAGCCTTAGCATTGTTCATGCTTATTAAAAGCAATTCATAAAAAGGCTACACAGTATGGGAATCAAAGGGGAAGAGGAAAGGACTGTCAGTTAACTTATTAAAACAGCTAAAATCCCCCACTAAAGGAGGAATTTTTCTTCATAGCACATATAAGTGTTGTATACTTTTTTTTTTTTAAAGACTGAATACCAATTAAAGTTTTGAGACAATGATCTTGCAGATCCCAAAAACCCTGGGAAATGCTTTTAAATATTTGGAATTGCTACAAAGGGCACCGGTTTTCTTTTATGTTTTTTTAATGGGCCGTGATCTGTCAGGTCCCTCGTTTGTCTCCTTCATCCTTTCCTATTTAAGAGTTGCCATTTCAGAACTTGGTGGCCGCATCTGCCTCTTATGTCCATTGGGTTCCAAGTAGTCCTTGGCTCACAACCACGACTGAACCCAATATGGCTGTCACTCAGTGAGACAGCCGAGTTGAGTTTCCTCCCGTGTTACAACTTCTGCTTGCTGTGGATGTTTTAAGTGGATGGATGTGGTTATTAAGTTAGTAACCTAGTTGTGAAGGGAATCTGGTTTCTCCGTTGACTTGGAGGTAGCCAAAGGGATCACGTGAACACCCTCCCTCCAGAGACACTGCAACTGTCGTAAGTACCGGCCAGTTGCCCAACGTCTGAATTTGGATCACATGACCACGGGGATGCTGCAATGGTCATAAGGGTGATAAAATGGAAGTGAGCCACTTTTTTAAAGGGTTGTTTAACTTCAGATGGCCACTAAATGAATGGCTGTTAAGCCGAGGACTACCTGTAGGAAGCCTGGGCTGCGGGGTTTCATTCCAGCAAAAAGGAAGGAGAGGGATTTGAGCCTAGCTAAAGGTAAAGGTTCCCCTCCTTGCACATACGTGCTAGTTGTTTTCTGGCTCTAGGGGGTGGTGATCATCTGTTACAGAGCCGAAGAAAAGCCAGCGCTGTCCAGAGATGTCTCCATGGTCATGTGGCCGAAAGAACTAAAAGCCTTTGAAGGCGCATGGAGAAACACTGTTCCTTTCCCACCAAAGGTGTCCCTATTTTCCTACTTGCATTTTTTCGGCAGAAGCTGGGATAAGGAACGGGAGCTCATTCCGTTCTGCAGCGCTGGGGATTCAAACTGCCGAACTGCCAACCTGTCTGATCAACAAGCTCAGTGTCTTAGCCCCTGAGCCACCGCATCCCCTTGAGCCTACAACTCTTAAAATCCACACTATCTCTCCTATCCTGCACAATCCTCAGCGAAGGGCCGCCATGGAGGCTCACCTACCCAGCAAAGTGAATCCTGGCAGGTTTATACACCTTGACATTAACCACCGAACCATGGCCTCCGTCTGAATAATGTTATCAGGGTATCTCCCCCCCCCCTTAAAAGAAACTAGGGAAACCCACCATCAGGACTGCGTAATTGCTGAGGGAGGAACATTGCATGGCGGTTACGTTTTCATCTGAGAAAAGGATACGGCAGCCGTCCAACTTCCAGCCGCCTTGCCCGTTCAGCAAACCGAAGTCCCACTGAGCCGCCACTGCTTCGGGGCCATGCACAAGGCGCCTCAAGGTCACATTGATGGGGACACCCTGATAGGGTGGGCTTACGCCGTCTTGTTTGGTTATAAAGAAAGAAAAGGGGGGAAGGGGGAGGGGGTAAAATTTTATGCACAGGTTAAAATTAAAGCAACGGCATTTCCGGAATGAAGATAGAGTAGGGCAGGGTTATCAACTTCCAGGTCATGGGGTGCTTAGATCTGGCCTGTGGGGCCGCCATGGAAACAGCGAAGGACCAGCCCATGGTGCTTCTGCTGGCAAAAGCAGAGCTCCTGAATTTTGTTTTCCGTTGCCATGGTCTCCTGCAACCTTCTGCCAGTGAAAATGGAGTGCTCTGGCCACCACAGGCACCGACACGAGTGACGTCAAGCTGGCCAGGCCCCTCCCGCTCCCCCCGAGGTCAAACACAACCCTGATGCGGCCCTCAATGAAATCGAGCGTCAGTGTTCCAATAAAATTCCCCATTTCATTCAGCACTCAGAAACAAAGTTCATCCAAGGAAGGATTGATTGAGGAAGTCACCCTGGCACATCTGGGAAAACCCGAATCTGAGAGTTCTGTGTTTTCCCTTCCTAACTGAAAGTCACAAAACTCCTCCCCTGCACCCACCAGTCCATTCCATAACCCAGTCAACCATCGTCCCAACTGGAGACCTCCCTCCAACCACTCCTTCCCAGGGGCAAGGTAACTTGTCGTTGACTTTATGAGAAGAATGTGGTTGAGTCTAATCTTCTACCACTCTATGCAACTCCCCCCTCCCAAATTCCCAGGCACTAAGATGTGGCAGCTTCGAAGCATCGAAGTAAAATATGGCTTCAAATGATATCGATTTTGACACCCTGCACGCTGGAGTAGGGGATACAAGAGGAGGTTGAAAGCCTGTTCAGGAGCAAACCTGCTTTAGTGAGAATGACTGGGGTCACCACCGTCAGACGTTTCCTGTCGGCGGTTGTGGAATTGCTCGTCGATGGGAAAAGTTTCCCATTTCGGAAGGCGATCAGCTGGAGCCGGTAGAGAGCGTCTTCCATGGGCTGGATTTCCCTTTTGTGCCTCTGAGAAAACAAGGCCGGGGGCAGCTGGATGGAAGCCTCCACAACTGTGTTCTGCAAAAGAAAGCAGGAAGCAGCGTTAGCGCAGGGCACAGGTAGTCCTTGAGTTACGACGTTTTGTTGAGTGGAAGATACAACAGCAGTGGGGGAAAAAAACTGACCAATGACGTTTTTTTTTTTTTTTCCCAGGAGCCCCACTGGTTAGAAGGCAGCACTGCAGGCTGACTCTGCTGACTGTCAGCAGTTCGATCTTGACCGGCTCAAGGTTGACTCAGCCTTCCATCCTTCCAAGGTCAGTATCAACGGGTGGCACATAAGTCTAAGTGCTATTTATTCAAATTTATTTATACTGCTGCCTATTCGCACATGGCGACTCAAGGCAGCTTACAAGAATATAAAATCACATAAAAAATAATAAAACTAATGAACCATATGTAATAATAAAATAAAATAACCCCCAGCCCCAGTCTCCTGGGGTCACTTTCGAGACCTTTGGACAAGCAAAAGCAACAGGGAAGCCCGATTCACTGAACGACCCAGTTAATAACTTATCAGCTGCAGTGATTTGCTTAAGGACTGTGGCAAGAAAGGTTGTAAAACAGGACAAAACTCATTTAAGAAGTTTTGATTATAACAAATTGGGCTCAATGGCGGTTGTAAGCCACATAAAAGCAGTGCTTTGAATGGGCCACCTTTGCCTTGAATATGTCCAGTCCAGAGCTCCTCCTCAACAGCAACTGAGGCTGGGCAAAAAAGCTTTCCATAAAACTGCTGAGTCCCAAAGGATCCCAAGAGTTCGGCATAATTTGACACAGGGTCCCTTCCTGAGAACGTGGTAGTTTCATACTAGAAACTAGCCACTGTTTTGTTAAGGGGAGAGTTTGGGAGGCTAAACTAATGGACAACCAAAGACTAGTTTGGGCCTCCAAACACTTTCCAGCTTAGTTCACACAGTGCACCAAGCTGTAGTTGGTGTAACTATGATTTGCTGGATTGATACCACTGATTAGGTTCATCTCATCCTCCCAACACCAAGTTTCATTGACAAGTTATGTTAATACCCAGAAGCCCATCCTCACAACAAATGCATCACAGATTGATAAATCGACACATCCGCTACTACTCAACCTATGGTCACAAGGGATAGCATTGCTTGCAAGTCCCAGTTATTACGAGTGTAAGGCCACCCTCCGCCCAACAATTTTATCAGTCAGCATCCGGCAAGCCACGCCACGGTTGTTGTTATGCATCTAAACGTGAACGTATTGTTACAGATTTCTTTCTGCTCAAAACAATCATAATGTTTGTGTAAAGAGATGTAATTCTTAAGGCTTGTTTGGATAATCTCATTGTCCAATTTCTTTATTTACAAGCACAGACATATATGTGCATGTACAGGAGGTAGGTATATGAGTGTATATGTATATATAACTGGGCTTAAAAGTCATATACTTAGTTTTAAAATGACAAGATCTGTTTGTACAGAAAAAAAATAACAGGCTGGTTTCAGGCTAACCTTCTCCCCAATCTATTCATGTATAAAGATTGTGGTTGGAAATGGCAGCATCTTCAAATGTTCCAATGCTTGAGGGCACCAGGAACACAAATACAAGCACGTGCACCCATGCACATACGCTCACATGGCTTTTATTCACCTTCAGTGCGAGGCTTGACAGCGTATTTGAGACGTTGCATTTAAAGCCCAGCTGCTTGTCCAGGCTGCCCTCCAGGTCTCTTCGTCCGTAGTCAGAGAAGCCTGAGCGATCTGCCGCGGCCATTTTTTGGAATACCGTGCAGGTCATGCCAGTAAAGCTGGAGCCCTTTATTACGTAAGCTTCCACTGCAATATTTGGAGAATACTGTTGAAATAAAACAACACAAAAAATTCTGGGCTGTGTGGCAAATTAGCTCCCCAAACACACCAAATTGTTAGAATAGAAAACTTCCATGCTCTTATTATACCCTATGAATATTATTAAGTGTTGTACCTGATGATTCTTGACTCTTGATGAATATACATCCTTTCTTTTACGTACACTGACAGCATTTGCACCAAGACAAATTCCTTGTGTGTCCAATCACACTTGATCAATAAAGAATTCTATTTCTATTCTTTTTGTGTGTCTGTATGTGTGTCTGCATACACTCTGTAAACCGCTTAAGAGAGCTGCAAAGCACTGCAAAGCAGTATAGAAGTGCTATTGCTATCTTATGATCAAGAAGAAGAAAAGACAATGAACACATTTCAAACTGCTACCCAAGTGCCTCACTCCTATAGGGAAGGGGGAGGGGAGATCTTATTCCCCTATGCAGCCTTGCCTTGATCTGTCTCATTTCTGGATGCTTCTTTCCCCCAAGCCAAATGCAGCCCCTCCCCACCACTCTTCAGCTGACTTTTCAGAAGTGCTACAAGGCCAATAAGACAGAATTCTGATCCATTTTCAAACAATGTCAATGAAAATAAAATGCAGCCTTGATTCGATCCTCAGGGGTCTCAATGGAAAACAAAACTTTTCGTCCTTACCGTTGAGTAAACCTGAGCCCCATTAGCTAGCCGGTAGGTTGCAATCTTTTGTAAGCATTGTACAACTCTAGTACAGGCCTTGGCTTCTCTCTGGGCCATCCACAGGATGTGTTCATCGGCCAGCATGATGTTACTAGCAATATCCACCATCACGTCCCCCAGCTGTCAGGGGAAGAGCAGAAGAGGGGCCAGTCTCAGCTCTGGCATCATTTTGCAGAGAGATTCCCCAAAGGTTAATTACACACACACACACACACACACCATTCTCCATTCAAGAAACTCAGTATGTTGTGTCTTGATCCTCACTTTCCATTTATATTATCATTCATTCAAACTCACAAATTGGAAAGGACAGACCTGCCCTTGAGTCTGAATTTAACCCTTGGTCATGTCACATATTCCATGTATATCTTCAGTCTGTTTTTGTCCTCTCAGCGATTTTCGTTTTTAATGACAGGGCTTTAGCTGTTTATACTACCCAGGTTTTGTTTTCACAGTTTTCCTAGCCTCAAAAAAACTTAATTGATTCTTCAGCAGTACTTACTGTGCCTTTCCTATAGATTAGGAAATACCTACCCAACAAATGGAACATAATTCTTAATAATAGTTGGTTATAATTGCCCATTTGAATAATATACCGAACGGAAAGCTTTTGGGTACAGTCCTAAAAAAAGGCATAAGTAGGGGATTTTTTTCCAAAAGCATAACATAAATATAAAGTTTGTGTTTGCAAAAATAGGAATTATGTATTGGATTGTGTTTTTTTTTTAAATTAAAAAAGGGATACAATGGGGGGGAATTAAAAGGCAGTTCTCTTGCTTATAAGGTTATGGAGCTAAATTTTCAAATATGTATTTAGAGTTTAGTCAAATCTGAAAAAAGGTTTTTCAGGATGCTGGGAATCGAACAAAGCATTAATGTTTCACAAACTCCTGTGGTTGTTAATTCATAGAGAAGAATGTGTGAAGCATTAATCTTTGACTGAGCAAAATGTTCATCGTGGGAATGCCCAGGTTTTCTCCACCTCTCAACCGGGGAGGGGGGGGGGGCATTTAATTAGAATCAGCCCAATAAAACTAGTAATGTTTATAACAATAAATTTGTTCATGATTTTGAGTTGTCTGCTTTTTTGGAAACAGGAAACCCACGAAAATTAACAGGCGATATTAAAAGTAGCTGGACCGGTCCTGTAATTGCTTAGTGAACAGGTGTGTCTCAGTTTTTTTATGAAAGAGGGCCAGGTAAGACCAGACTTCACTTCTCTCAGAAGTGCAACAGGCTTTGAACTTAGTCAGCATGAAAGATCAGGGCCCAATCTGGATTGGATCCCTCTGTGCTATAAAAGGAAGGGAGTCCATGCAGGAAAAGGCTACCCTCTCCATCTCCCTGAAGGAGGGGAAGGGTCACGAGAAGTTATTATGGGACAGAAAACCAGAATTCCCCATTTCAGTACCAAACTAAATCTGAACTGAAGACCAATAAAGGAGAATATTTGTAGCTCACGGTTGTTGACCTGAGGGGGTCCGTGGTGCTCTCTGAACTTGCTTGTTTTTCTGGAAGACGACTCACAACCCAACTAGAGAACGTCATCAGTTCTCGGAGGAAGTGTGGCTTGCTGTCACTTTGTATTCAAGAAACTTCCAAAGAAGCGAACAGCAAACAGCCCAAGCAAAGAACCTCCAAGGCCACCCTCACCAACACTGACAGGACAAACCACCAGAATGTAAACTGAGAATAAACCCCACTCCTTCCTAGCACTGATGATGTTACCTAGTTTGGGCCATGAAACGTCTGCAAGAAAACAAGCCAGCTCAGAAAGCCCTCAAGCTGAAGACTGCCAGCAGATTTAAGCCCATCCTTGGTTGCCTGGAATTATTCAGCTGCTCCATGGGCTTAAGCTTTCCCCATGGCTGGAAAGTGTGACTTACAGCTACCGAGTTATATGGTGTACTTTTTCCTCCCTCACTCTCATTTGAATTTCATGAGGTACAATTAATTTTCTCCTGGAGACAAACAGCTCTTCCCTTCCTGCTAATTGAGTAAAGTGGAACAAACAAGTTGTTCAAGAATATTTTTTTTTTAATCAAGAATTATGCCCGCATCCCTTGGCCTTTAAAACTGTCTGGCAAACATTCCACTGAGTACTTCCCTGGTTTGAATTGGCAATGCCAGAAGCAACGAGTGTGAGCGTTTCGGCACTGCAAAACACACACTGTAGGTGGTCTCTCTAGCAGAATCTCCTACTAGTCTTCCAGGTGGTTTTGTTCCGTTTTAATATACTTCAGATTTGTACGAATGGAGGGAATCTATCCTTTGAAATAATTAGTGAAGGGAGCCAAAATTACATAGAAATTTTAAGTTTAATTCATAAAGCAGTTGATGTGATTACTCCTCAGTTATGAACTTAAGAAAGGAATAGGGTACTTTTAATTTCAAAGGCTCTTTTAATATGGCTGCATTTGTTAAGGGCCAGTTGTTTTCAGCCTTCAATCGTGCTGATGTGGGAAGGCTGCCTTTTACATGTTATGGGGATGAAGGTCCTCTCACAAGGAAACATGGCTTAAAGATGATCTGATCTGTTTTTTTTAAAAAAAATACATCTAGTACTAAAAATAATTACCTCTTTGTATTTCTCAGCAAATCGTCCAAATTTTTCTATCATTTCAGCCACAAAAATAACATCCATTTTGTCAGAAAAGTTTGCTGCTTCCACAGTGTATGCCAAGAGCTGTCGGGCAGTCGCTACGGCATTGGTGAGGTTCAGCGGCATCTGCGTGGAGCATTAAAGGTGCAGGAAAAAGGCGCTTATAAAATACATGCAAGGAATTAAAAATGGACTTGAAACAAACAGGCTTCATTGAGTTCACCCAACCTCTGCAGTGAGAGAGCTTTGCTTTTGTAAAACTCAGGAAACTTTTCCAACTCCCGTGCCGTCATAAAGCTGCCTAAATCCAACTTCACTGGGAATTGAATAAAACGCCTAAAGATCTTCTTCTTCTATTTTATTTGAAGGTTCTTCTCATTATCCACTTAAGAATCATTCCGAGATGGTGGCTCCCAATACCTGTGTTTATTTGGGCTGAAGCATGTTGATCTTGGGATACTTACTGAAAATAAATGTGAGCTGTTCTCATGATTTTGATGAAATAAACTAGTGACACACCAAATAAGATTTCATCATCTTCAAATGCACATCTTACTATATAGATCATAAGGCATAAAGAGCAAGTGAGCCGATTTAACTGATGGCTTTAATCTTTTATATGAAGTTTTTCTGTTATAACGAATTCTTCAGGAACAAACCAACCAGACGGACAAAATGTTATTTCCTACTTCATAGAATAATGCTTTAGCAAAAACCTAGTACCAGTCAAAAACACAGCACAACCAAGTGTTCATGTTCATTAATTCTCTATTTAAATAGACACAAAGATGACTTGGGTAGAATTCAGCAGTTCCATCCTGACCGACTCAAGGTTGACTCAGCCTCCCATCCTTCCGAGGTTGGTAAAACGAGGACCCAAATTGTTGGGGGCAAGCGGATACCTCTGTAAAACCACTTAAGAGAGGGCGGTAAAGCACTATTGCTATCTAAATTGTGGTGGCATAGTGGTTGGAATGCAGGATTTCAGGCTTGACTCTGTCCACTGCCAGCAGTTCAATCCTGACCTCCTCAACGTTGACTCAGCCTTCTGAGGTGGGTAAAATGAGGACCCAGATTGTTCGGGGTAAGAGGGTGACTCTATAAACCACTCAGAGAGGGATGGAAAGCACTGTGAAGCAGTATAAGTCTAAATGCTATGATATTGCTATAATGTGAACGGCAATAGGGGTCCTGTATCTTTTGAATTATAAATGCATTTCAAAGACATCAGCATTAGAAGTCTCTTACAAAAGATTAGTGCTAACCTGATTAAACATATACAGGACCCTGGTGGCATCATTTGCGTATTGGCAGCGAGAGTAATCCTCTTCGGCCCAGAGGCCTCCCTGACCACATCTCCGCCATGCCCGCTTCTCATCCTGAGCGCTCCCCATGTAGATGCCACTGCCAGTCGAGTATCGTGTGCACAGCAAGTAGGCCGTCAGGCCGGCCAAAGTTCTGGGCCACCTGAAGATCGGAAGACAAAAAGAGGATCAACTTTGTGATTGAGAAGAACATCAGCAAAAGAAAAACAGGAGAGATACGAAGTGCACAATAAAGAGAAAACCCAGTTGTGCCTAGAGGAAGGGTCCCCAAACTTGGCAGACCAGTGTGGCATTTGAGCTTCTGAACATTATTATTATTTGAGCTTCTTCTCAAGATACCAATCTGGCAAAGCAAGAGGTACTAGTTGTGACAGAGTTACATGCATGTTCCCAAAGGAATAATTAAGGAATAATATATTCCTAAGATGAATATCAAGGTACTGGCTTAGAAACCAGGAGTTCTAGTCCCACATGCAAAACCCGCTGGGTGAGGCTTTGTGCCAGTCGTTCTCTCTCAGGCCACCTCACTTCCCAAGATGGTAGAAAATAAGAGGAGGAAGGAAAACTAGGTGCATTTGCCTCCTTGAGTATGTCATAAGGGAGGATTAAAATCAAATAAATACACAGGTACACTTATTATCCAGTAAGGTTAGGCTCAACCCAACCCAGGGTGCATGTTCCTCTCAGACTAGCCCGGATGATGTTACCTAGTTTGGCTAATCTAAAAGCTGTGTTGTGGCAACTGGATTTTTCTTTTTTTCCTTCTTTTTTGGTTTGAAACGTTTCGCTGCTTATCCAAGGAGCTTCTTCGGTCTGGATTGAAGTTCAGACTGAAGAAGCTCCTTGGATATGCAGCCAAATATTCCAAACCAAGAGAAAAATCCAAAAAACTCAACTTCCAGGCAACTCCACCTGAATGACTGATTAACTGACTCAAACAACTGAGAAGCTATACAACAGAACATCTGTCAGAAAACAACCAAGCTCACAGCGCAGAGCAAGGACCCCGTATTTCTCTCATTTTCTCTCTCATTTTCTCTCTCATTTCTCTCAAATTGCTAACATTTTCCGACAGCAGAAGCCAGATTTTCTATATCTAAAAACAAGGCTTTAGGCCCCTGGTTTTGGTTATTTTAACAGCTGAGTTAGAGGGAGGGGAAACTTGAGTGAAATTTCATGAATAGCTCTAAGTTTTGAAATGGGAAAAGTGGCAGCTATCCGAAAACTTGAGGAATAAGACGGAGGCACCGGAAAAGGCAGAGTATGTAATAAGAGTTTTATGACTGAGAGAATGGGATTCTTTGGTACAGCAAGTATAACAACCAGCAAACGTGTTGTTAATCTTGCACAGGTTTGGCTTGAGGGAAAGGAGAGAAGATTCAGCTTTGATTAGAGATTTAATTTTTGGGACACAGGAAGAGATCTAATTTTTGGGACACAGAAAGGTATTGTGAGCATAAATAATGGTAACATTGTCTAGCTGAGAAGACCATTATTACATTAATAAAATATCTTCAACAAAAAATTAAGTATAATTTTAAGCATCTTAAATATAATTGAAAAGCACCTGATCATTTTTCAAATTGTAATGTTTTCTTGAAACAAGGCATTTTTTTTGAGACTTTTAGTTTTATTCCTCTACAATGTTTCTCAATCTTGGATGGACTTCAACTCCCAGAATTCCCAAGCCAGCATAGGGAATTGGGAATTTCTATGCTGGCTTGGGAATTCTAGGAGTTCAAGTCCACCCTTCTTAAAGGTACCAAGGTTGAGAAACATAGCTCTACAAGGTATGCTGTTAAAAGAATGTGAAGTCAGGCCAAAGAAATTATCTAGAGTGAATAAATCCATCCAATGGCAAGGTTGGATTTTTTTAAAATCATGCTTGGTGGACATGTAAACAAGCTTTTAAAAGAAGAGATTCAAATACATACAACAAAGCAAAGGATTTTAAAGATTAATACTGAATTGAAGCCAGAGCTTTTCATTAAAGGTTTAGATGGATATACACAGTTAGAAAAGAGTCACAGAAGATTATTTCAATACATGATTATTGGGGTGAGATTAATATATGCACAAAAATGGAAATTCACTTCTATTGACATGGGGAATACACTCAAAAATGAAACAAAAGACATGGCTAGGATTCTTTCCTACAGATTATCTATGCCTACAGAATGCCACAGACATGAAGTTTATAAAAGCAGTTACCTTACATGGAGGGCGTTTAAGGGTTAATAGCTGGCATTTCCAGAGGTAAGGTGGGGTTATAGTGGCCAGCAGCCAAAAGGTCAGAATGAGGAGAAGTGAAGAGAGAAATACAGAAACAATATGAATGTTTGCAAGGCCCAACACCAACTCCTATTTCTTAGATACAAACACCCTCCCATATTCCCAAAACGTTTCAGAAGTCCCAAATACAAAATAAGTATCAACAAATAAATCTACAAGTTTACAAGATTGATGCTCTAAGATAAAATGGGGATTTTAGCCCCCTTATCGTCAGTTGGAACTCAAGAAGCTTCTTGGCTGAGAAGTGAAACGTCTTTCAAGGGAAAAAGCAAGGAAATTTCAGTTTGCCTTTTCAGAAATCTTGTTTTGGGACAATCCTGACCTGGATGGCTGAGAATCTCCAGACATTTCCCCCCCTGTCCCCACCACATCAGGACAAATGTTGTGGACCTCGTTACCACTGTAGTCATTTGGGAAGGCTTCTTCAAATGACTGTCACCAAGAGCTTTAAAGGCATGTTGGAGCATTCCCTGTTTTATTCTCATGATCATCGTAACTTGGGAGGCCTGGCGTCAGCTTCCTGCTAAACAAAGATACTGGTTCTGCATTTTTTAAAATTATCACAACTCAGATTAAGTAAGACATGGTTTATTATGGGGGGGTGGGGTGGAGGTTTACAGCAGAAATTCTAGTCCAGAAAACATACAGATGACTGATTCAACAACTTTGTTATATATATAACATGAGTAAAGTTTACAATACCATTTGTAGATTCTTCCAAAGTAACATAACAAAAAGCAAGCAGCAGCTCAGATCAAGTATTGGTTTCCAGCAAGCAAGCAAGTCTAGTTTCACTTTCAATTCTCACCAAACCACACCTAGGCTGTCAGCTCCCATTGGATGGTCTCTTGGCATGCTTACTTTGTTAACCATATCTCTGCCAATTCATGAAAACTACCAACCTGGCCTCTTGACCCCTGTCATCACCCACCTGAAGTCGCCTTTGTTGTTGACAATCCTCTCTGGGGAGCAGTACTGGGCAGAGCTGTTCAGGACCACAATGTCCACAGTCCTTGAATTATTCCCACGCCTGGAGTGCACGTGACACCCCCAATTTCCAGTAGACCCAGCTTGAATATTTGAGATGGTCAAGGCACTTGGGTGATAACAAGCAAGAGCAGCGTTAAAAACTGTATCAAATCACTCCCAAAAAGTCAATTATTTTACTGGCAAGACACAAATGAGTTATTTTATATCGGGGTGGGCAACTATGGCACCTTTACAAGCTGCGGCACCTTTACTTCAACTCCCAGAATTCCTGAGCCATCATGGTGAAGTCCATCGGTTGTACACTTGGGACATCTATATTGGGACATCCAAAATTCACTGAGATGCCTTAACAATGAACCAGGCAAGGCGACAGGATCTTGCCATACAAAAGAACCCTATCATTCCACCCAGCACCTTATCCAAACTGTTGTCTAAAAACCAGCACTGAGCTTCTGCGTTGGAAAACGCTGCGCAGGTGAGACATTAAAGAAATGGTCACAATTATACAATGTAGCAGGACAAGTAGATCTCTATAGCGTGGAAGTGAAGAATTCCACAGGAAGAATGAGCAGTTCTTTTTCCTTTTTTTTTTTTTTAAATATCATTCAGGAAAGTATTTTAGAAGAGGTGATCATCCATTTAGAGTTTCTTTAAGTAGCAATTACATGCGGTGAGAAACCCCTTTGTATAAATAGACACAGCATCCATGTCTCAGTGTCCATTGAACCAAAGGACTAAGAATACACAGACAAAGCTGAGTCTCACCTGGCAATTACAGAGCAGTTATGAATCATGTTCTTCTCCACAAAGATGCCCAGGGATTCATCCGTTTCGACTATCTTCCCGTCCTGGTACCACAGAACTTGCATGTCCTGATCGATGTACGAAACCATACACTGGAAGGGCAGGCTGTCCCCTTCAAAGACCAGCTGCCGATGAGACGGGGTCATGGAGAATGACGGCAGCTCCAGAGGAGGGTCTGTTTGGTGGGAGACCAAAAAAAGAGAGGCAATTTTAGCTATACCACAACACACAAAAAATACAGGTAGTCTTCAATTTAAGGCAGGGGTCTCCAACCTGGGCCACTTTGAGACTTGTGGACTTCAACTCCCAGAATTCCTCCTCCTCCAGTCATGTTAGCTCAGGAATTCTGGGAGTTGAAACAACAAGTCTTAAATTTGCCAAGTTTGAAGACCCTTGATATAGGCCCACAGGATTCAGGAACAGAAAATATTCACTTTTTGAAGAATACTTATCAACAAATTAGCATTTCTTTTTTAATCCGATCATGATGGCTGAGCAGCATCATGAAAAAAATCAGTGCCAAATATCAAATGGTAAGAAAATTAGAAGAGAAAGATTTATGCCGCAGAGAAACCTAGTGTTTTTGTTTTAAATCGAGGACCGTTGTGCTGCAGCGTTCTTACCACACGTCAGAAGGCCTTGTTTCACACTTAAAATTGGTTGAGCCTGTAGTGATTTTGGGTAGGCACATCTGGTGTCACGAACGGTTATATTTCTTTCTTGTAACCACTGCTGTATCCATAGCATATTACAATCACAAAGCAGATAATCTGTCTGGAATTCGCTGAAGTAATGAAAAAGAAGCAATGTAATTAAGCATAAAATAATTGAAATTTAATAATTAAAATACCCAGAAACTTCACCGTAAACTAAGTTCTAAAATTAAAATATTAACAAGCTTTTTTTAAAATAAAAAATAGGGTACCACTTGCTTTGTTGTGTTTTAGTATAAAGTTATGACAATTAAAAATAATATGAAATGATACGTTTATACTCTTAATCTAAGAATCTTAGGATCATGAAGAAACCTAATAAACGAAGAGATTGCCAAGATCTACTGAAGAATTAGATGATGTCCAGCAAATGACTCACACATTTGTACTTACAGAGCTTTTAATGAAGTTAGATGATCGAAGGTTCCCTGGGCAAGCAAAGAAAATAAATTCCCTGACAGATTTCTAGGAAATGTGGAAACACAAAACATTTTAGAGATCTTCACAGGGATCAGAAATGCACATAAAGTACTAATTCATAGAAAAAACATGGAAAGGGAGAGCAAGAATTGCGACGCAGGCAACAAGAGGTCTAGAAAGAATGGCCAGGTGCAGAGTATCAAGAATTTGGGAGTTAATAATAAAAAAGGGGCAGTAAAAAATTCCTACTACAGTACAGGGGGTCATTGACTTACAACCCCAACTGAGTCACAAAAGGAGATCATGTGACACCACCCCCAGGACACTGTGCCCATTGTAAACTTGTCAAGTGCCTGGATTTTGATCACGTGACCACAGGGATGTTGCAACAGTCATTAAGTGTGAAAAACAGTTGTAAAGTCGCTTTTTTCCATGGCATCATAACTTTGAATGGTCACTAAACAAATTGTTAAGTCAAGGACTACCTGTAGTTGTGGAAGAAAAAAGCTTATGGAGGAAAAACAGGGTCTTCTCTGCATCCCTTTCCTAAAGGGACAGCCTCTCCAGAGGTTCTCTGCAATCATGTGGGGAGCCTCTTTTGTTTCTCCCCATCCCCTCTGGCCTGCCTCCAACCAAAATGAAAATAACACAGTAGCTTCTTCGTCAACACACATACACACACACCAATCTTCCCTCTTTTTTTATTGAACAAACTTTTTGCTTTAAGCGTTTCAGTTCTTTTAATGAAGTAACAGATACATCAAAAGTTACACTTACAGTCTCATGAGGTTTGTCAAGCCTTTAAAAATGTCTGCATTCAGGCATCCTATTTGGTTATTTGTTAAATCTCTGTGAAAAGAAGGAAAAGATATGAACAACTGCTGCATATGCAATATATAACTTTATCAAAAATGACCAATTAATCCAAATTATCCTAGAAAAGTAGAGCAGGGCACCCCCAACTTGGCAACTTTAAGACTTTAAACATAGCTGGCTGGAGAATTCTGGGAGTTGAAGTCCACAAGTCTTAAAGTTGCCAAGTTTGGAGACCTCTGATGTAGAGGATTGGAAGGGACCTCGGTGGTCTTTCAAACACAACCCCCCCGCCCCGAATAGTAGATCAGTTAATCAGGCAAGATTCAGTAAATTCAGCTTCCTGTGATCTCATTTCCTGTTCTTCTCACCCCTTTCCCACCATCTTCTCTGCACTGGAACATTAGTTCTAGGGCAGGAGGTTGCTGGTAATTCCCAACACTGCACAAATTAAACAAGATGCCCCTCATGCAGAGTTTTAGACAACAAATTAAAGAAAGTTAGGATCACACAAGTCAATAAGGCAATTCATCCACCAGAAGTAAAGCATCGAGTCGAGGAACATATCTGAGCGTAACTGTACTTAATGGGAAAAAATCTGGTGAATAGATTGACATTGAAGAAATCAGATTTTACAGGAAATCCTACATGCCAGCTGTGTTTATTCTTCATTAAATATATACAGAGTTGAAACTTGTCTTTAAAATGTGTCAACATCAGCTTTTCTAAAGTCTTTTACCCTGCAGGGGTAGATGAATGAAGATTATACACAACATTCTAAAACAGAAAATGGTTTCAGTTTAAGTGACGCTATGTAGACACTACAAGTTGTGCTTGTGGATTACAGCTACCCCAACCTTTCTGTTGCAACATTTCATTTATTTCCAAGTTATAATGAGGTTAATACTTACAATCTTTTCAGGGATGTAAGTCCTAGAAAAGCTCCTGGATCTATCACACTAATGAGATTGTTCTTGAGATCCCTGTTTCAAAGGTGGGGGGGCGGGGAGGAAACACAGAATAGTGCATTAGTAGAAATATTATAACCTTGTGACTGTTTCTCCCCCCCCCCCCACAAACATCATACTTNGTTTCTCCCCCCCCCCCCAACTCAGCTGGGACTTTATATGTCTCGATAAAGTCTAAGTAATGGAATAGATTTTTAGCTAGGTTACTGATTGGCATCTGCTCTGCCACATTTATAATTAAGATGTCTCTAAACGACATATCCGGATTAAACCAAGAAGTACAATTCCTCTTTCGAGAAGCTTCCCACAAGAAGGGAGGATTCTGGCAGTGCAGAGCAGGGGTGTCCAATTCAAGGGCCCCCACAGGCATGAGTGATGTGGAGCTGGCCACGCCCAGCTTGGCCATGCCCTCGCTCCCCCCCCCAAGATTAAACACAACCCTGATGTAGCCCTCAATGAAATCAAGTTTGACACCCAGCATCCTTCTTGAGTTTGAAATTGTTATCGGCAACCTTTATTGTAAGGGACCTGAGCTCTGAAAAGTTAACAGCACATATTTCTGCCAAGTAACAGCAGAGAGACAACTGCATTGTTAGCTGAAGTGCGTCCTTGGCAGCATTCCCAAATGCAGCTGCCTGTGTGCAGCCTATCCCCTGAAAGAAAAGAATCTTGTCTGGACCTCCTGTATGTGGGATGCGAGTGGGGAAGAGTCATGGATCTCTGTTCAAAGTTATCATTTTAATCATAAAGTGGTCCCATAGTGAGATTAGATGCTAATTCCTCTAGAGTATCAATCAATGATCTGAATAGAATAATTAATATACAATAGTACTGCACTTAAACTTCTATAAAAACACACCTTTGTATCTCTAATTAGCGCAGCTCCTGAAATAGATTCCAATCAATTCTCACATGAGCAAACTATGAAGCCAAATAGCATGCGCGCAATAGACTAATTAATGGAAAGCTGTCAATATGCCAGTTGCTAGGTTATGAGGGGATAATCAGGATAATTAACATTTCTAAGAGGCCACATTGATATTCATCAACCGCAGCTTTAAGCAGCTAACCTTAACCTCTGTTAAAACCTGAGTCACAAATCAGAACTAAGCTATTTACTGGTACACGTTCTTGCAATTCTGATGAAAAAGTGTTGCATCTGAGTTCAAGCAAATGAGGAAATGATTGAATCCTTACCATAAGCAACCTTTCAAAGACAAGGATATCACTCTTGGCAGTGAATATATCTTGTAGGCAAAAAGATCTCCCTTGGGTTTTACTCTCTGAATGGAGGCCACAAATGAAGGCAACTGTGAAGTTGACCCAGTCATATAATGTAGTGTAAAGCTATATGACATGAAGCTACTGAACTACTGACTAAAGAAAATTTGGTACGTAGGCCCAAAGAGATATACCAGTATATACAAAGATACAAGTATAGCAATTATCTACAACCCAGATCAACATTAGGGAGTAAAGTGAATGGCAAAATCACTATACTATGTAACAGCCAAGGCTGTAGAACTTTATACATTCATTTAGCCAGGAGAAAATACATTAAATTTTCAGCATACAGCAAGAAAATATTTTATTTTAAAATATACATTCAGATTCCTTTCCTTAAAGCACATACAGTCTTTAATTACATAATGCTTTGCTTCTGCTCATTATTGTAATGATTACTTATGTGGTCTAATTGCTAGGAGCTTAAAATGAAAAAAACAAAAGCCAAAGTTGGCATTTCTCTTAAAAGCTGAAAGAATAGAAACATTTATAGCATTTATGACGTTAAGTAAGCAGGAAAAAAAACAGCATTCAAGGATCATAAATATTACAAGAAAAAGTCACTATAACAGATGGATAATTACTTAGGCTAATGTGCTTTATTCAAAACATTCTACTGTATTAATATGCTGAATTTCACCACTGCTTGCCAAGGCATTATTGCAGATAAGGAGCCCACATCCAGGTTAAAGAATTTGGCCACAGGATTCCACCTAAAAATTTAATTGATTCACAGTTCCAATCATAAAACCAGCCGTTGGTTAGAAAATCCAAGGGAAACTTGATGAAACAACCCAGAATCCACCATACCATTTCCGACATTCCAGTCCATCCAGGCCCAAAAACAGCTAACAAAACAGCTCCCAAATTCTTCTTCTTGCAATAAAAGAGTTGTGATTTCTGCAAGCAACCTTTATTAATGCCAGAAAATTCCATTTCCACTTCAATTGTCCACAGAACATTATTCTGATAACCAGGTAGCCTTTTGCAAAAACGAGATGAGTGAAAACGTGGACTCTGGAAGCCATTGGTTGCCTGGCCAGAGGCTTCCATTTATACCATTCTTGTTGGTTGTTCTCCTGAATGGCGTTTCATGAACACTGACATCAGGTGATGTAAGAATTGTCTTGCAACTTTCCAAATTTGCAAATTGCATAGTGCAAGCTGCACTTTCTGCACGTGTACACTATATCTGTCTGACTAGACCAACCCTCCTTTTCCCAGAGAGATCGCTCTTCATTGGAGTTATTCTTTTCCATCAACCTGGAAGAACACATTTTTGGGTTCTATCTCTTTAATCAAAATCTGTTTGGCTAGTAAAAAGACTCAGACCAAACTCTGATCAAACCGTAGATCAGATAGTTCTAAGGGGTTCATGATTTTTCTCTTACTGGTGTAGATATACATGTTTTGGATATACATGCATTGGATATATACATGCATTGGATAACAAGCTTTAAGGACCATCTTTGGAAAGACTCACCCAAGCTGTTTGGGAGGGGGGACAATACCTTCTGAAGCAATTAATTGAAGGCTATAAAATATGCCTAGTAGGAAATCTAATTATTTAAGTACTTCTGTTGGAATATTTTGTTTGAACAAGTTTAATTAAATGTATTTAAAGGCAGGGGGATTTTAGCTTTAAGAATACTAAGCCATGTAATGGTAAAAACTTACAATCGTTCCAGAAGGCTTAGTCCAGCAAAGGAACCATTCTTCAAGCCAGATATCTTATTGTTGCTCAGAATTCTACAATGCAAGAAGAAAATCCATTATTAGAAAAGTCCTTTAACAATATTTAGTACCGTAGTTTGCAAAGGTTTCATTCCTTTCTCCAAATCTTAAATCTCATACACTCAATAGGTAAATTGATATACAAGTAATTATGTAATTTATTAGGTGCATAATATGATTAACCATGGTCTTTTAGCCCACCAAGACTCCGACTAAATTCTTAATAAAAAAAGACAAAAGGGAAGTTGAATCTTTTTCACTTCCTTTGTCCCTTTTCTTTTGTTTTCTTCTCACGTGCAATATGAAAGGAGAAAGGGCAGAAGTGGTTTGGATAACCACTCAATCAACTAAGGAGAAGAGTAAAACTACTTAAAGAAAGAAAAAAAATGTTTTCCTCAAGTTAAGCAAACAATGGAAAAGTACATTTTTCAACAAATATTACTAAAACTGCTTGAACAGTTATGCTGTACATAGCAGAGATTGTTTTTAGAAGAATTAACAACACAAGCTTACAGATAAAAACAACCCTAATTTTATTATTTTACACCTTCTAAGATTACATGCAAGCTAACTTTAGAACCAAAGGTTTTCTTCATAAAAGCATTTAAATACATATTAAAAAAAAGAAAATCAATACATCTGAAGTAATCCAGTCATAGTTTTCCTTAGTAGAGAAACTCCATGTGAAGTTGGTGACATGAATCTCAAAAAAAGCTTTTCTGAAAAGCAGCCAGTATAAATAACAGCCGAGGATATATACACCATTACAGAGAAGGGTTTCCTAAGAAAACACACAGCCACATGTACAAGCAGAAAACTTTCTCAAAGAAAACAGTGGCCACATGGAAAGCTTTCTAAAGCAAATATTTTTCTGGGAAGAATTCCAGCAAAAACTGTGAAAGAAATATAACTGAAAAAAACCTTCACAGGTTGCTACAGCTCTAATTTTAAAAGCAATTTGCCAATGTTTACAGTATAAATTCAAAATCCAAACGTGTTCACATACAACCTTATTTTTGTTTAAAACATTACTTGTGGCTAGGTTCTGCCTATTCCTCTTGGAACTCTTACATCCTTTCACGCTACACAACAGCTAAAGGCCCTGTCACATAGGCCGACGGATGCAAAACGTATGTAAAAAGGGCACAGCGGATGAGAAAATGTTCCATCCGTTGTTATCCGCTCCCAAAAGTGCCCCAAATTTGCATAAACAGAGCGGACAACAACGGAA
>BHFT01054813.1:0-11718 GCA_004320025.1 Laticauda laticaudata
ACATCGTCCGCTATATCCGCTAGGCACTCCACTGCGCCATCGAACGCAACTCAAATCTGCTCCAGCAGAAAGCGGACACAGGAGGAAGTGGAACAGACACGGAAGGGACGTGCAGCTGTGAGTAGCACGGACGGAGAGAAAGGATGAAAGTGCGATGCCAGGCTCGCAAGAAGGCATTTAAAATGGAAAAAACATTTGCCAGAGGGGAACCTATCTGGATATTAAGGTGTCTAGAGGAAATGCCTAGAGGATGCAAAAGGACACATGGGGAAAAAACCTATATTGCCAATAAAAAAGGGGAGCAGACTCAGCTGGATCTCACTTTTCAGGACTAGCCAGCCCTACTGTACAGACCTCTGCAGCCCTCATGCTGCTCTTGCTCTTCCACAGCATCCAGTCAGGTCCACCATGGATCATAACACAGTCGTTTTTGCGTAGCCACCATTTTCTGCAACAGTGCGAAGCCACTCTACAGGCTTCTGTTCAACTCTACTAGGGAAGAAAAAGGAGGCGCGCCAAGAAGTGTTCGCGGTCCGAAGATGGATCGGAGAGAAGAGCCAGGGAGTACGGAATGTACAAAAGCATGATGGTGGAGCTGAGGAACGAGACACTCCGCTCATTCCAGAACAATCATGAGATGCCTCCAGCCATGTTTGCGAAAGTCTGGACGGCTGACACCCAGGTTGACCAAGCAGAGCATCAACCTTCCGGGCCTAGGCCTGGACCCCTGGCTCAAGTGGCCCACTGACTCTGCACCACCTGGCCTTCAGGAACCTCCTACACGGAGCATGCAGTACGGTGGAGGGTGCCACAAAACAACCATCAGCATTGTGGTCAGAGAGAAGTGGTGCAGCCATCATCGAAGAATACCTGGAGGAGTTCCTCCAGTGCCCCTCCACTGAAGAAGGATGGAAGAAAGTTGCAGGAGCAGTGGTATCAGAAGTGAACTTCCCACCACATTGGGAGCATAGATGGGAAGCACAAAGGGCCTAAAAAGTGCCAGCCATGTCGGGGGTCCGACTTAATTTTCAACTACAAGGCTTCTGTGCAGCATCAATCCTCTTCGCCATTGGTTGATGCTGACTACAAAGCTTCATGTACATCGATGCTTCACGCAACAGCTCGTCTTCAGATGGCCAAGGTATACAATTGCAAAGTTGACCTCAACGGAGGGCTGGAACGCAACCTCATCATGGGGTCTTCCCGAGATGCAGACCCCTGGCCCAACGCACGCAAGATGTGCCCACTTCATCGTGCGGGGATGAGTTTTCTCCCTCCGAATCTACCCATGAAGCCCTACAACTTCCAGATCGCTCACCCGTGGAGAGGGGATCTTCAACTACAGCTGTCCAGGCAAGGCGGGTGGTGGAGAATGCTCTTGGCATTCCTGGCCAACAAGATTCCAGGTTTTCACCACCATGCAGCATCGCAGCAGACCGGTGAGGCAGGATCGTGGAGCTTGCTGCATCCTGCACAATCTCATGCGCACCCGCTACCCATTGCAGAGCTCTCGCCCAAACAGGCGATCCTGTCATCACAGGTCGAGCGATGTATGATGATTAATGGATTGCTTCTACAGCCTGTCTCATCACACTGATGAATTGCGGCCATGTATGTTGGTGTGGCCTACAATGAACAGGGCATTATAAAGGAGTTTGTGTTTATGTGTGAAATGTGTGGATCCAATGAATAAAATTGTTATTGATAAGAAAGGGCCATATGTGTGGCAGCTGAGAAGGTGGACCATGACAGTCCCACTATGCTTGCACTGTGAGTTTCATCAATCCCAAGCTATCTTAACCCATCCCAAAGTTCCTTGGCCCATCCACTGCTATTAACCGCATCCCACAGGTAGCCCTTGCAATCCACTCCTATCCTTACCCATTCCCACAAGCATGCAAGCGCTTAAAAACATTTAAAGTTCCACCAAACTTTATTTTCCCAAAATAAATGAAGCAAGTGTATGAAGTAAAGATAATCTTTATTATAACAAGCTGTAGAAGAAATATGACCAAATCAAGTGTCCAATAAAGTCTTACAGGTAGCCACCCAGTCTTGGCACTTCTCTTGTGTCACTCATAATGGCCCAGTCTTCAGGGGTAAGGGTCCAGGTGCTGTGGAGGTGGGCTACTGGCTGGAGTTGCTGGTCTGATAGCGCCACTGGGGTGGCCAGCCGAGAGGACAACAGGGGATGGTGTGTGAGGAGCTCTCAGGACAGCTGGCTCAGCCATGATGTTGAGCAGCTCCTCCTGCCATGCCATGGGGCATGTCTAGCCCCGTCGGAACGACAGATGTACTGAGGCCGGGCTTGGCTCTGGGCGTGGAGGAAGACAGTGTAGTGGGGCTGTCTGGGTCGGCAGCGGGGAGGGTTGGCATGGGTGGCATCAGTGGATGGGGGTGGCACAGTGCATTGGTGGCAGCAGTCGGTGTGGGTGGCATCCAGTCTGGGATCAGTGTAACTGGTGAAATGGTGTCATCCAATGAACCTGTGCCTGGCTGGAAAGGGCTGCTGGCCGTGCTGGCTGGGACCTCCTGGTAGCCGTAGCCTGTAGGAGAGGGCCTGTGGAAAAGCCTCTGGAATGGAGGGACATATCACGTGGGTGGAGAATGCGACCTGAGGTGGAAGCAGTTCATCTGGATCTGAGAGGATTGTGAAAGCAGATCGGTGATACGTCCTTCACCACCTGGTATGGGTTCCGCCATGTCATATGGGGGTTGGTTACTTATGGTTGAGGATGAAGATCAGTGTGTACGCAGCGGAGCGAGAGAGAATCTATACTCTGCTGATTCGTTGTCTCTTATCTCCAGCAGGACAGTGTGCTCTGTCTCCTTGTCTGCGCTTTCTGCCTTTCTGTGGAGGTGGAGGCTGGGGGTGGATGCGGGTTGGACTGTGGTGAAAGTTGCCGTCTCCTTTCTGCCCACTGTGATAGGGAGTCCTCCAGCGCTCGCCATGGTTAGAACAGCTGTCAGGGGTTTTCATCGTGGACGCTCACGAACACCTGCCTGGAGACAGGAGCTGACTCGTTGCGGAAGAGGACTTGGCTCTCAGGCAGGCTGTCTGAGAGAGAGGCGTGGTGAGAGGGGGCTGCCCCTCGGTGCGGATTCACCCTCCAGGAAGCTGCACTGGCCATGACGTAGTCTCTCCTGTCCGTCAGCGTGAACTGCGGCCGGCCAGATTTCTTGAGGTGCAGCTGTTCCTACCATGGTGTGATGTGCCTTCCACCAGGGCGAGGAGCACTCCGAAATGTAGCCCAGGCTCTCCGCCTTCTCTCTCCAAGCACCTGCTTCCTTTTCATGTCCCTATAGAACCTGTGTCCCTTCCACCATGAGATACTCATTCTCTCTCAGCACTCCAGCACCTCATCCTCATGTTCCTCCTTGATGTTGCATTGCTTCCTCCCCCATTCTCAGTCTGGTTAGACCTCTTCCTCCGTCTTGGCAGGGACCCATGGGCTCTCGATTCAGAAGGCTTCCAGGGTTTTAGGGGCTGCCCTCCACACCACCAGCAGCAGCAGCACTAGCAAGGACAGCAGCAGCCAGCAGCAGGACCAGAGCCGCAGCAGGACCAGCAGGCATGAGGAGCAGCTTCAGCCGAAGTAAGCACCAGCAGAAGCGATCACCGCAGAACTAGCCTACAGCAGAGTAAGCACCAGACGAAGACAAGACCACCACCAGAAGCAGCCATCACAGAGTACAGCAACCGAAGAACACCACCGCCAGAAGGAGCATCAGCGAGTAGCACGAGCAGAAGACCACCACCATAAGCATTCATTCCATCAGCTCTCCAAAAGCAGAAGCCAACAAGAAGCCCAGCCCCCAGAAGAGTGAAGCCATGCTGCAGAAGCCACCAGAGAGAGCAGGAGTGAGGCCAGGGGTGGGAAGGGCGCCCTGTCCCTCTTGGCAGGTCTGGCAGCAGTATGGCTGAGGCTTTCTCTGTCTTCCCCATGTTGTGGGGGTTGCTGGCTGCAGGCACGGCTGGCAGGCAGGAAGGCAGGCTTGGCAGGCAGCGCTGGCAGGCAGGCATGCAGGCTGGCTGGAAGCAAGTTGGCAGGCAGGCAGGGCAGGCTGGCAGAGGCAGGCAGGCAGGTGCAGGCAGGCTTGCAAAGGTAGTCAATGTGTCGAATAACAGTCTTGTTCCTCAGAATGGTGGACCTTGCTGGAGCTGCTTTCCTTTGATATCCACGGAGCGATGCAATGCCATCCTCGCCGCATGCGCAGTGAACGTTAGGATCCACTTATCATCCTTAGGCATCCGCTAGGCATCCGCTTAGGCTTCCGCTCTGCATCACTCTTTCACCCGCTAGGCTTCCTCTGTGCATCCGTTCATCGCTCGGCATACGCTCGGCATCCAAACTTTTCCAGTTTCCGCGTCTGCTTTGCTGCACTCCCCAGAAGCTTGCGGATTGTGCCATCGCGCTCCCATCCGCTTCCATCCACTAGGCCTTCCGTGGAGCATCCGCTTTCCATCCGCCTCTGTTTCCTCCCCCCGTCCCGTTCCTTTCCGTGTTGTCACGCTCGTGCTGTATGCAAATTTTTTGGGCCCCTTTTAGAGACGCGGATAACAACGGATGAAACATTCTTTCTCAATCCGCGATGCTCCTTTTTACATAACTTTTTGCATCCGGTCGGGCCAGATGTGACAGTGGCCCTTAAGTTATACTTTTTGGCACCCCTTCCTCAAAAAGAAAGTTCATTATCATTGCAGACGCTTCTTTTTAAGGAACCCAGAAGCCAAAATGTTTTCTTGATCTAGATAAAAAGCGACGGAAAAATGGGTGTCCGTCTGGTAATAAGGGCGCGAGATGGGTTCAACGACTAACACGCTCTTGTTCAAACAGTAAAGTGACCTTGGTAACCGAATATTTGCCTAAGCTGCGGCAGCCCTTCGTTTATTAGTGCTGTCGGAGGCTTAGTGGCCCATGACAGTTGTTTAAGTGTTCCCACCATCAGGCGGGCCAACGAAATGGCGCTTAAGTAACCAAATCTGAGAACGGCCTTTTCGGCCAATCACTTAAGTATTTGGAGTCCCAAGTTCTATACACGACCACCCTCCCCCCTTGGCGTTTCTTGCCAATGTGCATAAATACTCGCGCAGGTAGGGGGGCTTCTGCGCGGTCCTACTTGGACCCTGCACGCTTCCAGTCTCAGTGTAGTCCTTCAAGCGGTTCGTACAGGATTCGCTATTCTTTCCATGTCTTCTCCATGGAACCTCCTGGAAGGGTGCAGTCAGCCTTGCCGCTCCACCTGAGTTTCTTCGGGCTGGTCGAGTGGCTTCGCCGTCCCTCCTTGTTTGTCCGGGGCTGGTCGAGCTGGCCTGGCTTTCTCCTTCCATGGAAGGCCTCGCCTCGCTTCCCTGCTCCCGTGTACTTCTTCTCTTAGGTCATCTATGGCGTAAGCCACTCTTTTTGTTTTATTTACTTTCTAGTTCGGGTTGTTAGTGATTGCGGTCTTGATATTGGAAGTTTCATCTTCTCCCTTTTTTATTATTTTCTGTTTCGCCCCCTCACTCCAGGTGGGTTTTTTGGTTGTTCTATTGGAGTTTGTGCGCTGGGCTACCGTGCAGTGTTGCGTTGTTATGTCGGGAGAGCAGCTGACTGTCGATGCTGTAGCATCTTCCATTGGTGCTGCACTTGTCAAGTGCATAGTCGCGTCCCAAGCATATGACCAGCCCCTGTGATTTGGTAACTTGTGGCTTGGTAAGCCATTAATGGGTCTCGCGTTAAGGTTTTTAGCGCTAGTGAACCTAAAATGCCGATTTCAAAAGATTGCGATATCTACTGGACGGAGGTCAGGGGAGTATGTGTCCCGGTATAGGTCGGGGTTGCAGCTTTGAGGTAGGAATGCAATTTGAGGAGTTCAGCTGCGGCTTTTGTTCGTGGTTGTGCTAGTGGTGATATGTTGAATGCGTTCCTAAATCTGTCAAGTTTTATCTGCACGCCCTCGGCCACGGTCTATTTTTTATCTGGGCCTCCTTAATATAACGAACGATGGCGTTCAGCCCATCACATTTGAAGCCAGCATGAGCCAGGGCGCTGTCAGGCATGTCGATGCCCTTTGCGCGACAGAGATATTGCTATCAAGCTTAAAAGCGGGTGTAAACTGGTCCCATTGTCGGAGACTATTACATCAGGCAGCCCATGCATGGACAAGTCTGTTTTAAACTGATGATTGCCATCGCGGTTTACTGGGAGACGCCATAAGGATAAACTCTAACCAGTTCGAGATAGGTGTCCACGAAATTACAAAATAGAGTGCTTCCCCTTGTTTGGCCCAGCAAAGTCAATATGAGTCTCGGACCATGGGCTCTGGGGAGTTTCCCATTCCATGACTGGTGCCAGTGGGGGGGTAGCTTGATTTTTGCGCAGTCATGGCATGGTGCCACCCAATCATTCAATGTCCTTAGTCCAGCCACTGCCACCAGATGTAATTTCCTGGCCAGGGCTTTCATTTTGAACAGCACCTGGTTGGTCCCGCGTGCAACATGACAACACTTATCTTCCTAGTAACACCTTTTCTGAGGAATACCAAACCCTGTCCCCCCACAAGTTTACAGCCGTTGTTTCAATAGACAGTTCAGTCGTCTGTCGGGCTTCAAAAAGGTTAAAAGTCTCACCTCTGTTCTTCAATCGGGACCAGCCCTTAACTGACCCAATTGCAGGAGTTCGCAGCTGTCAGCGGGTCTTTCGCCAGTAGCTTTAATAGACGTCTACTGCGAGTTAGTGGCAGGTTCAGCCAGGACTCGATTGAAGATGAGACCTATGGCGGAGCTGGGTCGGTCAATCCATGTATTGGGCAGCGGGGAACAGGTGTCAAGGCATCCGCATGGGTTGATGGTTTTCCTGGGTGATGGAGATGAGTGTGTAGTGTATGCAGCGAGAATTGTAGACCACCTCACGTTCTTGGATGATAGAATTTTGGAGTTGATAATCGAAAATGAGACCCACCATGATTGGTATTCGTGGAATCTTCTGATGCTGGCTATTGATTTGCGAGGGCTTCTCTGGTCGAGTTGGCATGTAAGTTACCTTTCCAATTTTGACAGCGTTTTGCGACTAGAAGGGGACTGTGCCTCTCTGCCCGTCTGTAGGTGTTGTGGGCCTCAGGATGGCGCTGGATTCCCAAAGGCAATGCATCACGGATGGACCGTCAAAGCAGGGTGTTGTTATTATACTGGCATCAAACCAGTGTTAGAAAGTTAAAAGTCCTTTGATGTTTTGGAATGCTGCTTTTCCGCGGTGCCCCCAATTCCATATAGTTTGTTTTTATCTAAACAATCACCTAAAGGTTCTGCTACATGTTCGCTTTTTGGGGCAGGAAGGCATTGTAGAAATTAATGAACCTAAGAAAACTTGTAAGTCAATTTGTTCTTAGTCTGGGTGCTTTTTATCGCCTTGTCTTTTCTTTTGAGATTGCTCATCTATCAGGAAGCCTAATAAATTCGACCTGGTCGGTGGTAGTTTACATTTTCTTTCTGTGACTTATAAAACCGGACTTCTCTAGAATCTCACAAACCTTCTTTAGTCTAGATGTTCTAATTGGTGTTGCATTTTTTTGCTGTATTAATAATCATCAAAAAGTGGACGACTCCTTTTGATTCCATTTAGAAGGTGCTTCCATGAAGGCTTTGCAAAACTCCCGGTGGCAAACGCTAATTGCCAAATTGAATTGGTTGCACCTTGAATGCCCCTCTTGTGCATGCTCTATAGTCTGTGCTCTGTGGTCTCGCGGGTTAATGGTACTGTTGTATACGCTTGGGTGAGATCAAGTTCGCCAAAAGATTTCCTCCCCTTAGTGAGTGAATAAGTGGTTGCATTACGGTACTGGGTATGCGCTTGCTGGAGTGCATTATTTAGAGGTTGCCTATATAGTCTCCACGATGTCACTGACCCATCTGTTTGACAGGAGTCAGCAATGGGATGTTTCCCACCTGGCGATGGTCAATGTCTCTCTAAACACCCCTTTCATGTTGATAATTTTGTAGCTCTCATCTGATTTTTTGGTTTAGGGCCCAAATGGAATCCGTCTGGCTTGAGCTGGATGGGAGCTATCTTTGGGTTTAGCCTGAATGACATGGGGTCCCTTGTACTTGCCTAGGGTCCATCAAATACATTCCCAGAACTCTTGCAGCAGGCTCTCTTCCCAGTTTGCCACAGATGCTGTGGTGATGCCAATCACGCTTATTCCCAGGGGCAACAAATCATTCGATTTCCGCAGGGCTAGGGCGATCATGATAGACAATGGTCAGGAGGCAGTATTTTCGCGCTGTTTTTTAAATTCTTCCTAGGAAAATGTCCAAGGGCCCGGGATGCGGACTACGGATTGGGTTTCCCTTGTAGTCCCTTCATATCAATTTTTGTTTGTTCAGTTCTCTTTGCTTGATAGTCTGGTATCAAGGCCCTGCTGATAGTGTTCCAAGATACCATTGACAAAAAAGTATGATCTGAGTGCTACTTCCCAGTCTCACCAGCTTTCCTTTCGATTTTTACATTTATCTCGCGAACCTTCTTTTGCATTTGGCTTCCCTGGCATTTCCGGAATGGTTATTGTATATGTTGTAGTCTTCCTGTCCTCGTTCCACTTTGGTTCCTGCTCTCTCGGCCTCCATCTGTTCCGGCTTGAATGTCGTACTTCATTTCTGGAGTGGAAAGGGTAGCCACTGCGTGATCTTTCTTGGACTATAGCTCTCTTTGTTTCGGCAGACCCTTGCGATTGTGCCCCCATTTGTTCACAAGCTCTGCAAATGGCATCTTGGAATCTGCATTCTGAGTGTGGGTGATTTCCGTCTGCATTCCAGCACACTGGAATTCTTCGCCTGTTTTCTTCTTTTTTCCCGCCATTTTTCTTTCTGACTGAAGCCATGTATATCTTCATTGTCATGCATCAGGTGTCACTTGCGGGAGTCGAGTTCTGCGTGTGGGCAGTCCGCTGTGGGACTGCATGTTTTATATGCTTCCTTCCACCCTCTTTTCTCTGGGTTGATATCAGGGAGATCTGGAATTTGAGTTCATCTTGGCGCATTAGTGGACTGCGCGATTTCTTGCTGCTTCAAGCAAGCAGTTGCTTTGCGATGGCCTTGGCCACTGTGATAGTTCGGCGTCTGTTTAGCAGCTTGCTTTGGAGTGAGGGTCCTTCATCCAGAGTCGCCGATCATGGGCCTTGTACCATAGTTCTGGAACTCGCAGGATTTCTCCAATTGGTTTTAGGGCTGGCTACGAGTCTCCGATTGCTCCTTTTTCTTGCCCATTGCGTCTTGTTTGTTAAAAACTCATTGCTTTTGATCAGGTTGTAGACCAACTAGTGAGCGTATATGGGCTCGAAGCATTTCTGTTCAATTCAGGCCATTAGCATACTGCTTACGTCTCTTGGCCGTTTAGCTAGTGCCTTGCCAATTTTTAAAAACATCTGGCCCACAGTTGCAGTGAGGAATACAGCCCTCCTTCCTCTAGTCAGTTATCTCCTTTAGTTGTTGCTTTCTAAGAACATCAGGAAATGTACGATCAATGTACTACTCACCAATCTCCTCGGCTGGGTAGAACAGTGCGGGCGGTTGCCTTGTTACGGCCATCTCTGTCGCTCAGGTCTGGTGCCGCATGCTCAAGCGTCTCGTTGCTTCTTGGATGAATCTTCTTCGTCGCCACGTTGGCTGTCTGGAATATAAGGCGCGCGTGAGACCGGGTTCCAACAAAACAGCTCTTTATTCAACAGTTAAAAGTGAAACTTGGTACGGAACGTTTGCCCAAGCCGGGTCCTTCTTATAGTGGCTTGCTCACGGCTTTTGGCCAATGGACAGTTGTTAAGTGTTCCTGGCCATTAGCGTAGGGCCAATTGAATGGGTGCTTAAGTAACGTAACCAATCCGAGAACGGCCTTTTCGGCCAATCAGTTTAAGGTATTTGGAGTCTACCAAGTTCTGTACACAACAAATGGTATGATCTTGCACATCAGATTTCAAATGTTGAAAACAATATCCCCATGATCTTGCCAATCATTTCTAATCCTGCCTGTTATGAGAATTTATGTACGCATTTCTTAAACATATAAGAAAAGAATTGGGGGGGAGTGGGACAACGGCTCCCTGATTCACTTTGGGAATATTTCTTTCTGTTACATTTCCCTCCCAACATGTACACACATGTAAAATCATTTTTAAAAACTCATGCTGAAAGCTATTTCTAGCTTGTGTATAAAAAGTATACCCTGAATTTACATTATTATGGAGAAATATTGTAATCAATACAATGATAAACATAGGGAAAACTGAGTAAAGAAGCAAACTTGTAAATTAGAAATCATAAAAAGACCATTCTGGATAAGTGCTATAGTGCTATAAAGCAGCGTTGAGATTGTTTTGAATGTTACAGAAATGCAGCAAGAAACACAGTTGTATTGGCTGCTATAGACAACAAAATGTGGAAACTGTTATTTCTTAAGAATTAATCATTCATTTACCCAGTTGTACTGGAGTAATGCACTGTGAAATTGTGCTATTTTCCAAAAAAATTCTATAATGCTTAACGTTCCATGACATTCTATCTATTGTAGCTCGTTAAAAATAGTACAAGAAAGTCCTTAACATACAGAATGAGAATAAAGTACAGTGAAAACAACACTGTTCCCAGTTGTGCGTCTGTCTGCCTGTGCTGGATAGCATGACAGTTCCCATTACTTCTGAAAAATCCATAAAACACTCATATTGGTAAGTGAGAAAGCTGAAAGATACATTAGTCTTGCTGAATTTTACTGGTATTCACACTGGGATAATGAGATTATTGGGATTTTTTTTTTCTAATGAGAGGAAGACAGAATACCTTGGTCTCTGACAGATTTTAGACACAGAGGAAAGCCATTAGTCTCTATTTGATTGCTGTCAAATAGTAGAAAATTGGAATATTATCCTGATATTTATCATGATGGACTATATTTCACCTCCTTGTTCAATGTTAAGTGAGGCGGGGAAAATTTTGTTTGAGGCACATGATTTTTGCTTTAAAGAAAACAGAGATGCACCCAGGATTTGCTGATAGAGATTAGTGAGAGATAATTGGAAAATTGCCAAGCTCCTGCCATTTTTCTAAAAGTCAAGCAGAAAAGGAGAACAAGGAAGGATGAGGTGAGGAGAAAGATACTGTTTAGTTATTTACTTGACAAGGAGGCATCACTGTGGTTGACTAATTAGATTCCATTTAAATTCAGAGTGTTACACAGTTTGAAGGTAAACTATTATGTTTTTAACAATGTTATTGAGGAGAAACATATGTTCACTTTCACATAATTGCAGCATTGCAGCTATGACTTCTTAAACATCAGGACATTATTTGATTCATACCAAACATTTTTCTTTTAAAATGTTCAGAGCTAATGCTGCGTGAATGAAACTTTTTCATGCTCCTATGCTTCCAGATGTCATCTTATCCTTTGAGACCAGCTACTACCATGGGAGGAGGCTGGGGAAGGGCAGACTCTGGCTGAGCAGTCAGATGAGGATCCAGGTCCATCCCCTATCCATCCTAGGTCACGCAGGGAGGAGAGGATCAGGAAAAAGTGAGGTCTACTCAACAGGAGATTACCATGATTCTCCTTGTGGCTTGCAGGTGGGAGCTATGTATATAAGTTTGTCAGCTACGTTATTAGAATTGCTGGAATCAATTAGTGTTTACCTTGAAAGAGGCTTATCTTTGTTGGCGTTCTTCCCATGGACTTTTCTCAGTTATTTGCCTGG
>BHFT01054821.1:0-26705 GCA_004320025.1 Laticauda laticaudata
AGGAGATCTTATGCCCATGTAGTGCAAGTGAATCCTGGAACCTCTGAAATTAATTGAATTAAAACTTGTCACAATTGTTGCAAAAAGGGATCGTCATTGGATAAAACATCTGGTCAAAGTTGAGAAATCTGTGTAAAAAACCATCAAAATTTCTCCTGAGCACAGATGTAGCTTGTGGCTTGCTGTTGCTTAGGCAACTGTTGGGTTGCTGTTAATCTTGGAACATTTGAATTAAATTGATTAAATTGCTCCACAATAAATTGCAAAAAGGGATTATCATTTGCAAGCCATGTAGTGGTAACTCGGAAATTCCTCCCTTGAGCGCCGCAGCCAGAAGTTGCTGTAAGGCTGCTTTAAGATTCAGAAAATCTTACAGAGTCCTGCTAAATTCCCTTTCCTGGAGTGTAAGCATCGTAACAAGTCAGCAGAGATAACATAGAACTCAAGAAAGAAAAGAAATTCTTCTCGTGTAATGCCAACCAGAACTGTCATATTGACTTTAAAGTGGAGCAAGCTTCCTGAACCTCTGTGGTTGGATATGAGAAAGAGGGGAGGGAATTTCCTCCCAGCAGTCAAGCGGCGCTTTTTCAAAGTTTAGCAGTTTGTACAGGGAGGGAAGGGAAATCAGCATTTGTTAAAGAGCTTTGAGACAAAGGGCTTCTACCCAATTGGTCAAGATATACCGTTTTCTGTGGTGATGAGGTTTTTAATTTAACTGACTTCCTAGTGGAAGCTTTTGGTTGGAAAGGCCAAGTGCGGATCAGTTCCTTGTCGTCAGAAGGAAGAAGGAGGGGGGAAAAAGGAGCAAATCTTCTTCAGCTTTGCTGTACAATACATTACAATTTCTAGCTTTTAAGTCCACAAAGGGAGTTAGTTTCCTCTTGTAACTGTAGGGATTCAGAGATAAATGGAATGCTTGGCCCTTCCCCTGCTTGTAGATGAAACTCCTCTTTTAGATAACAGCGATGTAACATGAGACATAAGCATGTCTTTCGCTGAAGAGAAAAAGAGGGGGATTTTGCCCCTTTCCTTGGCTTGATGTGAAGCAAAGGAATCTTGTCTCAGTAGAGGAAAGAGGGAAAAACAAAGGATTGAAGAGGCAAATTTGACATATAAATGGCTTTGCAAGCCAGAGCATAGGATATTGAAAAGTCTCTTGCGTAAAAAGGGGAAGGGAGGGATTGCTTGCCCCTCCCTGCAATTCAAAAACTGAAGGCACCGAGCTTAGCTTTTTCTACATTTACTCCTGGCTTGAACAATTGTGGCTTGCTTTAATCCAAATCCAGATTAACAGTCTTTATTACTAAAGGGTACTTCAGGAGATTCATCTTTTTACTTTTTTAATCCTCTTTTAGCCTCAGTGAATTCAAATTAAGCAATCCTTTTTGCTATTCTTTTGGGCTTCAGGAAACAAATTAACCATCTTTTATTTTTTCTGTCTTCTGCACCAGTTTAGTGGAATTTTTAAGCTGTGCAGAAGCAAGAATAGATAAACTCAACAAGACGTCCATAACAAAGTACATTTATTGGTTCATCAGGTATCCTCATAACTCACATTTGTGACGAAGTTCTTCTTTTATGATCAATCCTTTGCATATCTGCCTTGTGGTAAAAGATGGTTATCTCCTAACCCATCTCGTAGCGATAGAAAGCAACTGCTATGAGTTAGGGAGTTCAGGCAAAAGTGAGAAAACTCCCCCAACCAATTGAGGGTCAAAACAGTGACCAGTCAGGATTATAGATGTGGCCATGTGACATGAACTACATTTCCCAGGATACCTTTAACTTCATTTACCATGAAGCTTTCCTTTAAAGGGATAGCTCATAATTCCTAAGTAACTATCCAATTCCCATAGCCTGGCTGAGACAGCACACTGAGGGGAGCTCCGTTTTCTTAATGTTGCCCTAGAGACAACATGCAGGCCTTCAACCCTGTTTTTGCCTTGTCCTCATTCAATTTCCCCCCACCCCCTTGAAATGAGGCTAATGAGAAGATTGCCCTCATCAGCACTGTTTTCAAATGGTTTTTAAGGCTAGGGCTAATAAGAATTTGTGTAATAATTATTAAGAGTTACATGTTATCAATGAAGAAACAGAATAAGATGAAAAAAATCAAAACCTCAACAACCAAATTCAGAACTCAGATTAATATCATATAGTATTTACTACCTTGTTGACATCAAGAGATAGTAAAGTGGGGACATGAAAGCAAGAGTATCTTGTTTATTTGGGGCCCAGGAGAAGCCTTGGCCTACAAGCAGGAACATCATCATTCATTTCTGTAACTGAGGGTACATAAGGAGAGGTAACAATGCATCTAGATAACTCTACAAAGCATCCATACAAAGTCTTTTTATGGGTTCATCAGGCATCCTCAATATAAGTTACAGCTACGTCGAGATTCATCTCTATATTCAACTCTTTGCATAGCTGACTTTCTGGTGTAAAGGGTTGTGAACGTTCATCCCATAGTAGTGGAGCAACGGGAGAGATGCCAGCATACTGCTGGGGTCTGAGCAAGAGTGAAGAAACCTCCCCCAACCCACCAAGGGTCAATTCAGTGACCAATCAGAATTACAGATGTGGCCATATGACATGTACTACATTTCCCAGGATACCTTGACTACATTTACCATGATGCATTCCCTTAAGGGGACAGCTCTCAATTCCTAACTTTCTCAAATCCTATAAACTGTCTGGACAGCACACATGTCAGGACATTTATTGCATGAATAATACTTCGATGTAATTTCCGTCATTGGCATGATGACATTATTTTGATGCCCTTGTGGTTTCTATCAGATAACTTGGATGTGCTGCTGAGGGTGAATGAAGCAGTTCAAAACCTCCAGAGAACATAATGGGAGAATACACTTTTTAAAAATATGTTCTCTCTTTTGCGGAAGGAATGCTTCTTGATGAATATGTTCTGTTTTCAAACACTTGGTGTTTTCTTTGTCCCGAGATTTATTTTAATTATGACATTACTGGTAATATCAATAGTTGCTTAATAAATAGATATGAAAGAAGTTGGTTCATTTTTGTCAGATTGCATTCTTATTTCCTTGTAGGCACCATCTTAGAAGATGCCTTCCCTCTTGTGTGACACAAATAAAGAAGAGAATGCCTCTCTTCCAAGACCGTTTCAGATCCCTTGGAAAATAGTTTTAATAAATAGTTTTAAAATAACTGGATGAAACTAAGAGCATTGTTTTGATCTCATCAGAACAGTCACTTGTTACAAGCTACAATGACACCAAAATAATGACATGTGCACTGTGATATCATCATGCATATGACTGATTATGTATGCTCATGCACAAAAGCATGTTAAGCATTTCAGAGCAACCTGTTTCCTGGCATAAGAACATGAAGTGCCCGTGCCTGGCACTGGCATCTCCAGCTGACTGCTGGAATCCCAAAATTGAAAGCAGTCCAGAGTTAGCTAGAAGATGGGCAGCTATATAAACGTTTTAAATAAAGAAATTAAATTAATGATGAAATGCGTCATGATGTCATTTTACCTTTCCATATAGGTAATGCGGCATTGCATTCAACTACATAAGGAACATCATCATCCACATTTCATCACTTGTGTGCACTCCATGTGTGTGTGCACCCCTTCTTGATTCTGTCTTGGCCAGGGCCCATTTGGCTTGCAGCATTCATTTAACTGTTGGCAAATGGGGACTGACTGTTTTTCTGGCTGGGGTCCTGTAACTTAATGCTTTGTGTTCTAAGCTTCAGGCAAAAGGTTTTCGCCATCTCCATGGCCTGGATGGCAGCCGGGAGATGTTGGAACATGCACAGCACAAAGGACTGTACGAGGATTTGAAGTTGTGCTTGCTGGGCCAGGAAACCTTACCAGCTCCTGAAGGTAATAACGGGAACAGTTATTCTCAGCAATGGACAGAATAAATTAGATAAAGGGAAGAAGTTGGAATGTGCTGGCATGCATGGAGATTTCTAGAGTGTCATGTCCCTGTCGGAATCTAATTCAGAGGAGGAGGCCAAGGAACTGACAGGAAGTGGGAATGTGGCTCCATTGGCTGTGGAAGAAACTGGGGAAGGGCAAAGTCCAGCTGGGCAGAGCAGGGGAGAGGTAGAGCAAGGCAGAGGGAATTCAGAGGAAGACTCAGGGCCACACCCTCTTCATCCTAGGGAGGAACAGAGAAGGGAGCAATGTGAGTCGTGTGGCTTATGGAGAAGGAAAGGGCCCTGATTCCCTTCATTAGCTGCAGCTGGGAACAGTGTTTAAAAAGGGAAGCTACGCACAGCAAAGTTGCTGGAAGCAAATTGTGAGTTATCTGTTGTTGTTGAGGCTTATCTGTGTTCCAGACGTGTGTGTTTTGTTGGCCTTTCAAGTCTGCAATTCCTTATCCTGCTCTGTCAAGTTAATTGCTGCAGCGTGGTTTGTGTGGATTTTTATTTACAGTTTGTATGTACTTTGTTTTCGGACTGAATTTTCTCCACTTAAAGAGTGTTCTTGGGAGAGTTTTTTCTCCAGCCGAAGGTAACCTGAACATTGGGGGCAAAGTTGGAGGTAGTAAAGGGACTCTTCTTGCTTATTTGACTGTGTTGCCTTTGTGCCATGCCCCAGGTCACCACATAGAGAATAATGCCCATCTCCTTCCTTGACACTACGTGTTACTCCTTCATCTTCTTCTCTGCAGGCTCTTACGATGCTACTGTGATTGTGGGTGCGCTCAGTGAGGGACAAGTGCCCTCTGGTGTCATTCCCCAGCTTCTTCTGGTCACCAAACCAGGTAAGCTTTTGCAAAAGAGACTCAGATGTAGTTTCAGAGGACTTATAAATGGGTGAGCAACTTTTTCCAGTGTCTGATCACTGTGTAATATTGTCCCAATGAATGTGAAACAATGAAAATGAAAAATTATTCATATTGACCAAAATTGCCAAATTTCATAACATTTTACCTATTCCCTTGTGAGAATATCAAGCATTACTGAGATCTGGCCTTTAAAAATAGTTAATTAGTTCATTAATTGTAAACTAATTTTAGCATTCTGTAATTATGGTTGGTTGTAGAAGTTTGGGAGTTGAAGGCCAGGCGTCTTAAAGTTCCCAAGATTTGGTAAACCTTGATCTAGATCAGTAGTCACCAACCAGTGGGCTGGGGACCACTGGTGGTCCATGATAAAATTTTGGTGGTCTGCAGAGAAATGTCACCCTCAAAGCAATTAATCCAGGCTGCATGGGGACACAAGGCTGTGCCACCCACATTGCCCGTGGGAACAGAAGGCTTGTGTCACTTGCATTGTGAACAACAGGAGGTAGTAAGGGGAAGGGGGAAAGGGCGGAGGGGGCGAAATTGCCCCATGTTCTCCATGCACCATACCTGGCCACCGGGCTGCTTCTTTCCGCTTCTTCTTCTGCTTTTGGTTGCACGCAAGGAAAGCAGCAAAAGTTTTTCTTTCTACCTCAAACTCTGCCAGAAATGAGTCTTTGGGGCCCTGCAAGGCATCCTGCTCCAAGAGGCTGCACTGGCGCAACAAGTCTCACAAAGACTCATTTCTGGTGTAGTTTGGGGGGAGAGGAAGAAAGACTTCTGCTGCTTCTGCTGTTTTCCTTGCATGAAGCCAAAAGTCTCTCTCTCTTTCTCTCTCCCCCTGAGAACGGAGCTGGAGAAGGTATCCTGCAATCCCAAATGAAAGAATGATCGATCGGTAGGAAAACAGGGTGGGGAATTTTCCTGAAGACTTTTTTGGGGATTTTCCCAGGGTCACTGGTCTGCGGGATTTAAAATTATGAGTTTGGTGGTCCCTGAGGTCCAACAAGTTGGTGACCCTGATCGAGATCATACTTTTTTAAACTGGGGAAATTCTGGGCATTGAGGTCCATACATTGGTTTAAGTTGCTAAGTTTGAAAAACAGTAAACTAGGTTTATGGCAGATGAGGTGCAATAAGCAGTTATAAGGCTTAGCCTTATACTTTTCTTAATAGATTTGCTCTGGTAAGAAAAAAAATTGGTGAGGAAAAAAATACAGGAAGATTATATCATGTTTTCTGCATTCCCCATAAATTTTTGTGGATTAGGCAATTCACTAAACGCCCTTTAAGGAAATACCATCACACTTGCCCTGAGGAACATCAAGGAGCTGGAAATCTCAGATTCATTTGGTTGAACCCCAATTCCCTCCAGCCATTGAAGGAGAGAAGGACTCCCCCCAAGTGAGTCCTTTTGTGCTATGCTGCAGCTCTCAGTTAATCAGAATTGACTCAAAATGCTGAAGTCTGCAAAACGCTTTAGAATAGATCAATCCAGGCTTTTATTAAACATCCTATACAGTAGTTTTAAGAGGAAGCATTTGTGAAGAAATCTATGCAAGCAGAAATGAGACCAGGCTGATTTTAGCCAGTATAATTGAAAATACTGTCTGAATCATCATGAAGCAAATATTTCCCCTCCAATCTTCCAAGGAAAATTCAGTCTTGTGAATGGAGATAGGAATCATGCTTTATCTTACAGCACATATTATGGACAAAACTATCCTAACCAGATGCAGTGATGAGGACAGAATCTGGTATTTTTAGTATTTTATTTGATTTGTCAATCGCTTACAAGATGCAGGTATAAGAATAAATATAGTTTTGAATACGTGAGATAGATACTTATAAGAAAAATAAAAAACAGTAGGACAGGGACAGTAGGCACGTTGATGTGCTTATGCACGCCCCCTACAGAACTCTTAGAAAAGGGGTGAGGTCAATAGTACACAGTCTAAAGTTAAAGTTTTTGGGGTTTGGAAAAGAAACCACAGAGTCAGGTAGAGTATTCCAGACATTGACCACACTGTTGCTGAAGTCGTATTTCCTGCAATTGAGTTTGGTGCTCAATTGAGTTTACTTTGAATTTGTATCTATTGTGTGCTCGTGTATTGTTATGATTGAAGCTGAAGTATTCATTTGCAGGTAGGACATTGCAATGTATGATTTTATATCTTATATTTAGATCGGACCGGAGGCATTCTTATCAAAGGTAGCAACAACGATTGATTGAGACTAAAGTTTTATAGGTAACAAGGAAAGTGCCATGTTTACCAATTTCTTTGTCAAGGACATATCAAAATATGCAATTAGGTCATGGGTCAAGCAGATAAGATGAGTTAGTACTACATGATTGTCTGTAATCAGTGGCACATTAACTGAATTTTTTATTGCTGAAACTAGAAAGAATGGGATGTTCTCACATTTTAACAGTCCCCAGTAGGAAGTTCACTGTACATCCCATGTTGCTTAATGCTTTATGGCAGGGGTCGCCAACCTTTTGGACCTCAGGGCCCACCAAACTCATAATTTTAAATCCCACGGACCACTAATATGAATTTTGACTGACGGTGGCTTGCTGACGTTGGTGGGAAAGGTGATCCCATATTCCAGAGCTGCAGTAGTCACAGGACTGGCCCTTTGGTCATCCCGGAGCAGCTGCTCCTCCACCTGGTTGCATCGGCTTCCCATGACCAAAGGGCCAGTCTTGTGACTACTGCAGCTCTGGAATATGGAACCGACTTTCCCACCAACATCAGAAAGCCGCCCCGGAGCAGATTTCCCTCCTCCGCCATCGGTCTTACCTTCTAGTTCCAGCTCATGTGGCTCTACTCAAGATAAGGTTTACACTCGGCCAAAGGCCGGGGGCCAGCAGGTGGGCAGGCCATGTGGGCGGTGCAGCTTTGTGTTTCCATGGGCAATGTGGCTGTTCCCGCACAGCCTGGATTAATTGCTTTTGGGGGGACATTTCTCTGCAGACCACTAAAATTTTCTTATGGACCACCAATAGTCCGTGGCCCACTGGTTGGTGACCACTGCTTTATGGGACCTTAACAGATGGATTTATAACACTTTAGGGACTAGGAGCATTGTTGGTGAACATTTGCTTCATCAAGTATTAGACTGAGAACATAGATGGGTATCTGAGGTGGAAAGGACCATAGCTTGTGATTCAGGAATTACAGATTTGGAAGAGATCCAAATCTAGGAGGCTGCTGACGGTTATGGCAGTTAATAATTCTAAGCTAGATGGATTGTTGATCTGATTTAGCCTGCGACCATTCTGAATGCTTACATATAATAATTAAATCCCCTTTGGCATCCTGGGGATTAAAACGGGCAAGATGGGAGTTGCAGTGTTGGATCACAACTTCTTTTATATTGCTGTAGGAATAGAAAAGAGGTGGGGCTTGGATTGCAAAGTTAGGCTCGTCTTCTTATTTTTTTGACCCACTCAATTGACACTGATTTATTCCCCTGAGATTTAGGATGCTTGGATTCGTGATGCTTTTCATTAGAACTGGCCCAGTGCAGGTTAAGAGGGATATATGGTTTATTTCAGGGGTGTCAAACTCACAGCCCGTGGGCTGGATGCATCACGTGCTGGCCTACCCAGCCCCTTTTTAGCAAGGGGGGGACAGTTGCAATACATCATGTGACGACAATGTGACGGCATGAGTTTGACACTTCAGGTTTATTTGAATGCGACGTAGCTTGAGCTTCCTCCAAGGCACCTGGATATCATTTCCAGAAATTGTATGTGCAACTGGATCTCAGGCTGATCTTATGAAACTGGGTGGTGATTAAAACGAGAAAGAGAAAGAACTGTCACACAACGTGCAATTAATTTCTGAAACGCCCTGTTGCAAGAGGCAGTGATAGTTGCGTATCTTTTTAAAAAATACTTGGAGTGGAGATGGGAAAGGGATCTAACAGGGATTGCAAAATGGACCATGCACACACACACACACACACAAACACACACACGCACACATTCAGAGGCAGTGGACCTTTAAATAGCTGGTAACCAAGCATAAGAGAAACCTTTTGGGGTTGGGGTGGGGTGGGGGTGGGGAGGTTGAATGCCTTGAGAATTTCCCAGAGGGACTAAATCGGCCCCTTTTGGACACAGGATGTTGGACTGGCTTAGATAAACAACTCATAACCACTAGATGGTGCTGCTAACTTGCCAACACTTCATACTGTGGAGCAGAAATACACACTTTCAGGGGTTTTGCAAGGCTGAAAGACAGAAACGCCACTTAAAATGTGTTTTGATCAGAATCTTGGAGAACCACATTGGTTGAATTGTCTCCTTTCTTCAGATTGCCTATATTTCTGTGTGCGCACCGATGGGTATATCTGGAATCATCAGACACGTTCTTTTTCAGGAATTTAGTTTTAGTCATTGCTTGCCTCCTCTTCCTCCTTTTGATCTCCGTACATGCATTTCGCAATGGTTTTATTTGTTATTTCATTTCTCTTCCCTGTATGAAGATGTGATGAACAAACCTTGCCAATTTCTTCACCGCAAACTGGCTTTTTGGTCACCTCTGCCCTCTAAGTTTCTTGGTGAACAGGGTGAGGTTCACACATCATACTCAGCCTTAAACCTGGATTAACAATGCTAAGTCCTCAAGGGAGGTATTAATACCACTCTATAAAGCCTTAGTAAGACCACACCGAGAGTACTGCATCCAGTTCTGTTCACCACATTACAAAAAAGATGTTGAGACTCTAGAAAANTATAAAAAAGAGGTTGAGACTCAAGAAAGAGTACAGAGAAGAACAATCAGGATGATTAGAGGACTGGAGGCTAAAACATACAAAGAATGGTTGCAAGTACTTGGCATGTCTAGTCTAGGGAAGAGAAGGACCAAGGGAGACATGACAGTGATCTTCCAATATCTGAGGGGCTGCCACAGAGAGGAAGGGGTCAAGCTATTTTTTAAAGCACCTGTAGGCCAGACAAGGAAACTGAACAAGGAGAGATTTAACCTGGATATGAGAAATTTTCCAACAGTGAAAACAATGAACCAAAGGAACAGAAGTTGCCCTTGGAAGTTGTGGGAGCTTCATCACTTGAGACTTTCAAGGAGATTGGACCGACTCTATCAGAAATGGTATAGTCTCCCACTTGGGGGGGGGAGGGGGTTGGACTAGATAACCTATAAGGCCCCTTCCAACTCTGATTATCTGTTATCTGCAGTCATTGGATGAAGCAGTGACATCTTACTTAATGGCCATTTTGCTCCATCACTGAGATTCTGGTTCCAATTGTGGTCCTAAGCTGAGGACTATCTGTAAGCAAAAACGGTCGACTGGAACTCCAGGATGCGTCTCACAGAACCCCGGGGTCTCAGGTAACATAGTTTGAATACTTTGGCGTCTGAGTAATGCACTGAAAATTAACTGAATTCAGTTTAACAGGGATAATCTTGACCACGTTGGACTTCCTGAGGATGCCTCCAAGTTAGCGAAGTGCCATTTTGGGATGAATAAACGATGGATTGTGTTTAGAGATGTTGAAAACCAGGCAGTGAAAATTAATTCCTGAATTCTTTTGCCTTATTTTGCTCCTGGCTGATTGGTGGGTCACAGAAAAAAAAAATGATCTGAATTCTTCCTGCTGCAGAGAATTAAGAAACAAGACTGGCGGTTTAGAAATGTGAACATCGCCTCCTGATGGTCTTCCTTGGAATAGCTCAACATCTCCTGAACAACAATTCAAATCCATCCAGCAGGAAGGGTGACTAAAGAAGGAGGGGAATTGTCATTCAGGAACATCTGAAGGGCCAGCATTTCTCCATATACATATAGAAACGTTTTCTACACCAGATGCTACGAGCTTGGGAGACATAATTCAGGAGTCATCAATGCAAAGGGTAAATTCCAGCTGAATTTTGATCCTTGGTTGCCCTCTCCCCTCTTCGGAAGAGCTTTATAGCTCCCGCTGCCTTAAGAAAGTTCAAACCATTCTCAAAGATCCATCTCACCCTGGGCACCCTTTCTTTTGAACTATTACCACCTGGCAGATGGCACAGGATAATGAAAGGAAGAATAGGCTGAAAAAAAGCTTCTATCCCAGGGCAGTAACTCTATTGAATTCTACTATATGGTACACCGAAGATAGTATTTAATTTTGTTGTATGATGTGCAGTGACAATGAACTAAACTAAAAACTAATTTGCTTGATAGTGTAGTGTTTCTAGACACCATTGTCTCCTGGTGTGGTGACTGCCCCAATGTCACCCAGCCAGCTTTGGTTAAATGTGTCATCATTCTTCGCATGATCCTCACCCCATGCCCTGTTTATAGTCACAATGGCCTCCTGCAGCCCTCTACCAGTGAAAATGGGATGCGGGAGGCACACACAGCCCCCCCCCAAGCTCCATTTTCGCTGGCAGGGGACTGTAAGAGGCTGTCTGGGTCAAAAATGGAGCATGGGGAGCACCCGGGCTCTATTTTCGCTGGCAGAGGGCTAACAAAACACAGGTGCCCCTGACACGAGTCCTGTGTCATGCTCATTATGGCCACACCCACCATGGCCATGCCCCCCCCCCCNGTGCCCCTGACACGAGTCCTGTGTCATGCTCATTATGGCCACACCCACCATGGCCATGCCCCCCCCCCGGCCCTCCGAGGTCAAACACAACCCTGATGCAGCTCTCAATGAAATCACGTTTGACACCCCTGCTGTAGGAGATGAGCAGTGAAGGGGTCAAACACATCATAAGTCACAAGTACAGTGTTTCCCCAAAAATAAGACCCTGTCTTATACATATATATTTGCCACCATAAAAGGCAACAGGTCTTATTTTCGGGAGATGTCATCTACTGACTAACCTCACTTTCGCGTGTCACCCCCGGCCTCCTTTTCGCTCTCAGAGGCCTTCAGGAAATTTTTCTTCTGTGGCCAGCAAGGCTCTCCTGAAGGCCCCTGCAGCCGATAACAAAGCTCTGGATCAATCCAGAGCTTTGTTATCGGCTATAGAGGCCTTCAGGAAAGCCTTGCCAGCCTTGGCGGCTGCAGAACAAATGAGCCAGCAAGGTGGGTGTCGGGTGCGCGAGGCCTGGCTACAACTGCCCAAATGCAAGTAGTAGGGCAACTCCACGCCCCCATCCCCACCCTAGCTTAATTTTTACCCATGCACTCTGGAGTGGGTGAGATATTAATCAGGGCTTATTTGGGGAGCAGGGCTTATGTTGGGCGCAGGTGTAAAAATCAAACTAGTACTTTCAGGGTAGGTCGTATTTTCGGGGAAACGGTACATGCGCACCCACAAGAGATCTAAGTCCAGCCCACCGTGAATTCTTTATCTACCGCCAAATTGCTTTGAATGTTAGTAGTTCAAATTCTGGTAGAGAGCTTAAGCTTATAATAAATCCTTATATGTATTTGAACTGCCTGAATCTCCTGATTTCCCAGGCGCTTGGCACGACTCACAAAAAAGATCCTGATTCTTTGCGCTTGACATCTGAAGTCACAAACCAAGGAAATCACAACTTATAAGTCTAGGTACTGCAGGAATTCAATTAAGCCACTATATGTTTGGCCAGTTTTTGGTTTAATGTACCAGTATATTCAGATATGGTGGTTTATGTAGTAAATTGTGATTAGGCAAACAATGGTTTAGCACCATCAATCACAGTCTGTTATAATTGAAATAACATGTAACCATTAAATTAATAATGATGTAATATACATGTAGACTTTGTAATTTTGGCATCTATGAATCTCTGCTTTTTTTTAACACCATACAATATAGTGTGTGAATTTTTACAATTGTACCAAATCTATTAATAATACTTATTATAATTATAATTATAATACTTAACTGTATTAATACATTTTCAGGATTCACATGATAGCTTAAAGCAGTGTTTTTCAAACTTGCCAACTTTAAAATGTGAGGATTTCAATTCCTAGCATGCTAGTTGGGATATTCTGGGAAATGAAGTCCACACATTTTGCCAATTCTACACAAAGGGAAGTCTACATCAAATTGTCAAGTTTGGGGGGGGGGGAAACCCACTGCCTTAAATCATATATTAATCCAATGGTCTGGATTCACACAGTCCACTCAATGAGAAGAAAATAATCAAATTGTGCGAAGCCTATTGTACGAATACAGCACCTACAAGGCAGCTAGTTAAGAGTGTTGTGCAAATACACAAGCCATTTTTTTTTCCACAAATCAGAGTGCCTGAAGTAACTGATTAGGATAGACACGAGTGCAAGACCCTTTTTAAACCAATAATCGTAAGCCGATAAGGGATCCTGTAAAAAACAAACTGAAAGTCCTAGGATTTTCAAAGCAGGTTTGGGAAACCCCAAAACTGTCTGGCTGGGGGAATTCTAGGAGTTGAAGTCCACGCAACTTCAAGTTGGCACGGTTGAGAAACACTGGCCTAGAATGTTCCTTGGAAATGTTTCTTTCAAGAATGGAACCAGTTAGGTTTGCGTTTAGAAACGAAGGCCTCAATTCCTTCCTGCCCATCCTTCATAGCCAGGTTCTCCACCATGACCTGTGAAGCTATCTGGTAGGCCGTGCTAATGTCACGTTCCATCTGCTTGTAAAAAGTGGCCTTCCCCAGAGCTAACACGGCCCGGCTACTTTGGCAAATCTTTTGGGCAATTTTTAGGGTCTCGCTTTCCAGCTGGTCCTCTGGTACAACTCGGCTGATGAGTCCGTGGAGAAGGGCATCCTGAGCTGCCATGGGCATGCCGGTGAAGAGGATCTCCAGTGCCACCTGGAAGAAAATACCTCACAGGAACTGGGCATGGCTAGTCTAGTGAAGAGAAGGACCAGGGGAGAGATGATAGCAGTCTTCCAATATTTGAGGGGCTGCCACAGAGAGGTGGGGGTCAAGCTATTTTCCAAAGCACCTGAAGGCCAGATAAGGAACAATGGATGGAAACTGATTGAGATTCAATCTGGGAATAAGGAGAAATTTTCTGATAGTGAGAACAATCAACCCATGGAACAGAAGTTGCCTTCACAAGTTGTGTGAGCTTCATCACTGGAGGCTTTCAAGAAGAGACTTGACTGCCATCTGTCAGAAATGGTGTAGGGTCTCCTGCTTGGGTGGGGGATTGGACTAGATGACCTACAAGGTCCCTTCCAATTCTGTTAATCTGTAAACCTGAGCTAGAAAAATTGATGTTCATCACCTGGCTCATTTCGTGACTCTGATACCCATCTGATAGGCAGGTTTGAGCTAGGAAACATCCCCAGACGAATATTTTGCACGAATTTGAGCATGCATTAAAATTACTAGTGGGAGCATCTTCTCCAGCTACCTCTGTTTCAGAAGAAGTGAGCTGGCTTAAAGAGATACAGGTAGGACTTTTCCTTTGATTTTCAAATGAGGTAGCAACTCATAGCAGTTAGACTTATAGTACTTTACAGCCACTCACTCTTTACAGAATCAGCCTCTTGCCCCCCCAAAATCTGGGTCCTCATTTTACTGACCTCAGAAGGATGGAAGGCTGAGTCAACCTTGAGCCTGGTGAGATTCGAACTGCCAAATTGCAGGCAGCTGACAGGCAGCAGAAGTTGCCTGCAGTACTGTACTCGAACCACTGCGCCACCATCAAAGGTGGTATTCAGCAGGTCCTGATCAGTTCTGAAGCGGAAATTTTGAGTAGTTCGGAAAACCGGCAAATACCACCTCTGACTGGCCCTCCCCCATCTCTTCTCTGCCTCCCGAGTCCCATCTGATCAGCTGGGTCTTCTTTGGTTGCCCTGCACAGGAGAACGGAGCTGGAAAGAAGGTTAGTGGGGTGGGGAGGGAATGGAGATTTTACAGTATCCTTCCCCTGCCAGGTGGATGGTGAATGGCCCCTCTCATAGGGAATAAAGAGGAGCAAAAGGGGAGTGGTGTTGGCAGGAGACAATTAGTTCAATTCATTAGGGTGAAGATCTGTTCCTGATTTCTTGCCAAGTAATTGGTGCTACAGCATGGCATTTGGAAGATATCGCCCTGGCAACTCTCCGAGAGAGGTCTGTAGTTGTGAAATCTCATGAAAGACTTTGCTGGAGAGGAATTCCCTTTAACCTAAATAAAAGGTGTTTTATTGGAACGAGGAGTCGGCTTCATGATCTTGGGAAGTCTAGGCCAGAACAACAGCCCACTGGTTGGTAAGGCCTACCTTTTTAGGCAAGGATCTTCCAATGGCCACTGCGGGTGTTGAACAGAAGAGACCCACGTTCACTCCAGGAGTGGCGAACTTGGACTTCTCGCTGGCCACGGCAATGTCACAGCTGGCCACCAGCTGGCAACCGGCGGCCGTGGCAAGGCCGTTCACTTTGGCAATCACGGGCACGGGTAGCTTTGGAAGCAAGGTCATGACCTGTTAGGAAGTGTTTTAAAAAGAAAGGAAACAAGAGGAGTCCATCTTAATGCATGGAGATCAGAAGAAGTGATAATTCCACTTTACCCTTTACGTTAGGTCACATCTGGAATACAGATGTGGATTGACCAGCTCTGGTCAACCCAAGTCAAGGACCCTGAAGAACTGGAAGGATTGTGGAGAAGACTCCAGAAGAGGGTAAAGGCCTCACAACACTGTTTCTCAACTGTGGCCACTTGAAGATGTGTGGACTCCATTTCCCAGAATGCCCCAGCTAGCCATGTTTGGTCTTCAGGTGCCTTGGAAAATAACTTGACCCCCTCCTCTCTGTGGTCGCCCTTCAAATATTGGAAGACTGCTATCCTGTCTCCCCTGGTCCTTCTCTTCACTAGATTATGTTCTGGAAGTTCCTTCTGATTTTGAGTTTGGATCTCCACCAAGTGTTTATTGTCCTACCATTAGGACAAGATGGAGAATAAAACCAAACGCTCTTCCTTCCTTTCAAACATCAGAAAATTGCTACTCTTTCTTCGTTTAGTCTTCTCCATTCTTTTCATCTCATCAGAACCTTCCCCAGACTCCAGGACTGGGCCCATGTTCCTCCCCAACTTCCTCACTGTCCGAGTGGGCCACAACAGGCCATGGTCCCTTGTGACTGGCTGGGGAATTCTGGGAGTTGAAGTCCACACATATTTAAGTGGCCAAAGTTGAGAAACACTAGCTTAGTGTTAGAAACACTAAATCCGATGAGGAAAAAAAAGGATGAAAAGAATTGAGAAGACTAAACGAAAGATAGGATAGCGATCTTCTACTGTTTGAAAGGGCGATATATCACAAGGAATAGAGTTTGGCTTTATTCTCCATCTTGTCCTAATGGTAGGACAACAAACACTTGGTGGAGATGCAAACTCGGAATCAGAAGGAACTTCCAGAACATAATCCAGTGAAGAGAAGGACCAGGGGAGACAGGATAGCAGTCTTCCAATATTTAAGGGGCTGCCACCAAGAGGAAGGGGTCAAGTTATTTTCAAAAACACCTGAAGGCCAGACAAGGAATAATGGATGGAAACTGAACAAGGAGAGATTCAACCTGGAAATGAGAAATTTTGTGACAGAATAATCAACCAATGGAACAGAAATTGCCTTCGGAAGTTGTGGGAGCTTCATCACTGGAGGCTTTCAAGAAGAGACTGGACTGCCATTTGTCAGCAATGATGTAGGGTCTCCTGCTTGGGAGGGGGGTTGGACTAGATGACCTACAAGGTCCCTTCTAACTCTCATAATCTGTAAACATGAGAGCTATGAAACCATGGAGCAGCCTTTGGGAGGTCCATCGCTGGAGATCTTCAAACAAAGGTGGGACAGCTCTTTTGTATGGGCTGGTATCAAGATTCCAGGGTCAGACTAGAGGACCTCCAAGGTCCCTTCCCTCCATAGAAGTGCTTGAATGTAAAGTCCAAAGAGTCTTATGACTTATTTTCGATTTCCAGATATCCCTACGTCTTGCACCACTTCATAAGATACAAGAAATCACCCAAATGCTCAGGAGATTTGAGAAGAAAGAGATGCTCAGATCCTACAAGCACCTGTTGGGAGTTATATGTAACAACCGCATTTTTTTTTCTGGGGCACCGCAGTGACTTTCTGAATTTTTGTGGCAAATTCCCATAGGGGAATAAACCCCCTCTCTTTTTTCCCTTTCAATTCTGAGCCACTGTACATTCCATATTACTGCTTGAAGCAAAATGTTTCATTTGGTCTATTTACCTTTCTCCTTCTTCCAGGATGGAATTTAACTTTGGGCCTCTGACGTTGGAGGTTTTAGTCATTCAACAATGGGGAAAATGGACAAATTTGGCTAATTAGTTATTTATGCAGTCAGTATTTATTTGGATTAGGGGTCTCCAACCTTGGCAACTTTAAGACTTGTGGATTTCAACTCCCAGAACTGGCTGAAGAATTCTGGGAGTTGAAGTCCACAAGTCTCAAAGTTACCAAGGTTGGAGACCCCTGATTTAAAGTTAACATTTTGGCACACAATGAGAGAGGGAGAGGGAGAAGGAGAGGGAGAAGGAGAGGGAAAGGGAGAGGGAGGGAGAGAGAGAGAAGTCAGCCAATTGTAAAGAGAGAGAAATTTTTCACAGGGTAGACCAAGTCAATGTGGAAACTCACTTCTGAACAGGTTTTGAAGATTTCCATGTGCTGTTTTGTGTCTTCCTTCGGAGTCAATTCCTTCAAGTCATGTCCAGAGGAGAACACAGGGCCTTCAGCTTCAGAGAAGTTTGAAAAAATAAGGAGATGTTTGCACAGGATACCACAATGACCTAGTTCACAAAACACACCGAACTAGAACATGCTTAAACATGTTCTGTAGAAAAATATGCCTGTACTGTGTTCGCATGATGGGCTGAAAGCTCAAAATTCACAAGCCATATGGTTGGATTGCAGGGTCCTTGGTGCTCTTTGAACTTGGTGGTTTTCTTGCAGACGTTTCTTTACCAAACTGGGTAACATCATCAGTACTACAAGGGAGTGGGGTTATATTTTATTTTTATATAATAGTGGCTTGCCTTGTTAGTGTTGGTGAGAGTCTTTTTGATGGTCTGTTGATAAGAGCAGTGATTGCCAACCGGTGGGCCAGGGACCACTGGTGGTCTGTGAGAAAATTTTGGTGGTCCACAGAGAAATGTGTCCCCCCCAAGCACTCCCCCAAAACAATTAATCCAGACTGCGCGGGAACAGAAGGCTGCGCTGCCCTCATGGCCCTCCCAATGCTGGTCCCCACCCTTCAGCCAAGCACAAACCTTAAGTAGAGCCATGTGAGCTGGAACTGGAAGGTAAGACCAATGGCGGGGGAGGGAAATCCGCCCCGGAGTGGCTTGCTGACGTTGGTGGGAAAGTTGGTCCCATATTCCAGAGCTGCAGTAGTCACAAGACTGGCCCTTTGCTCATCCCAGAGCATCTCCTCCAGTCCATCGCAGGCCGTGCACCCAGGTGGAGGAGCAGCTGCTCCGGGATGACCAAAGGGCCAGTCCTGTGACTACTGCAGTTCTGGAATATGGGACTGACTTTCCCACCAACGTCAGTGAGCCACCATCAGTCAAAATTCATATTAGTGGTCCGCGGGATTTAAAATTATAAGTTTGGTGGTCCTTGAGGTCCAAAAGGTTGGTGACCCCTGCACTAGATGAACAGTTGTCAGTTGAGGATGACCTGTATAACTCAAAAACCTCATGGATTTAAAAAGGGAGATTGTAGACACTGAGTCTTCGCTTCAGACAAATAACACCGTGTTTCCCCAAAAATAAGACCCTGTCTTACATTTTTTTTTTGCCACCAAAAAAAGCACCAGGTCTTATTTTCAGGGGATGTCATCCATGGACTAACCTAACTTGTGCATGTCGCCCCCAGCCTCCTTTTCGCTGTCAGAGGCCTTCAGGAGCTTCTTCTGTGGCCAGCAAGGCTTTCCTGAAGGCCCTTGCAGGTGATAACAGAGCTCTGGATTGATCCAGAGCTTTGTTATCAGCTACAGAGGCCTTCAGGAAAGCCTTGCCAGCCTTGCCAGCTGCAGAAGAAATGGGCTGGCAAGGCAGGTATCAGGATGTGCGAGGCCTGGCTAGAACTGTCCAAAAGTAAGTAGTAGGGCAGCTCCACCCCTCACTCCACCCTAGCTTAATTTTTACCCATGGGTGGGATCTTAATTAGGGCTTGTTTTGGGGGTAGGGCTTATATTGGGCTCACATGTAAAAATCAAGCTAGGACTTAATTTCAGGGTAGGTCATAGTTTCAGGGAAACAGGGTAGTTAGATGCAGATGATTGAGAAGAAATCCTCTACCAAATTCCGTCTTCATTCATTTTTGATCGTGAATGAACAACCTACCTGAAATGATAATGACGCGCAAATCCGAGCTGTCAATATTGTGCAAAATATCCTGACGGAGGGACTTCAGCATGGAGAGGGAGAGTGCATTTCTTTTCCCGGGGTTGTTGAGGACAATGTTCCTGTAAAGAAAAAAATGAATGTTTATAAAATGTCCTGGAAAGCAGCTAAGTAGGAATGAGAAGCCCTACCACAGGGGGAAGACAGTTTTTTTTCAACTGCATTCGAATTTTGATCATGTGACTATGGGAATGGCTGCAATGGTTGTACGTTTTATGAATGATGATGTAGCCATTTGCAACTTGTCACCTGTTGCTGCAGAAGTTCGGCATATCTGCAGGTAACACATCTTTGATGCTAATTTGGTTGAAATCAAAAAACCTAGTCTGTCATGCCCCAGTTAGAGACTGACTCCAAGGGAGAGGAGGAACAGCCAACAGGGAGTGGAAGTGTGGCTCCAGAGGTTGTGGAGGAAGCTGGGGAAGGGCAGAGGCTAGCTGGGTAGTCAGAGAAAGACCCAAGCCCATCCCCTCTCCATCCTAGGGCACGCAGAGAAGAGAGGATAAGGGAAAGACATGAATGACATGGTCTATGGGGGAGGAAAGGGCCTTGATCCTCTTCATGGGCTGTAGCTGTGAGTACTGTTTAAAAGGATGGACATAGGCCAATGCTGGAAACAAATATCTCTGGTTTGTCCGTTCCTGAGTTTGGCATCCTTCCCAGTGTGTGTTCCGATCTCTGTGGATGTCTTCAAGCCCTTATCTGGCCTGGTTCCCTTAATTGCTTCAGTGTGGTTTGTGCTGTTTTTACTCTTTATAATTTATAGACATTTTTAGTTTAAGCGGCATTTCCTCCTTTCCATAACTGTTTGAGGGGGAGTTTTTTGTCACCAGTCAAGGATATTTGGAGCTTTGAAGTGAAGTTGAAGGAATAAAAGGGTTTTATTCCTGTTTTTGTGACTTTGTTTATTTTGTATCCCACCTTGGGTCATCACATAGTCAAAGTCATGATTTAGAAAAAAAAAATCTACAAAAAAAATCAACAGACAGCTTCTCTGTGAATGGGCTTATCCACAATACTATTCAGTATTTGAAATGTGCTTTTGGGTCAGAAAGAATGCATAATTAAAATTATAGATGGCTTGCATGAAGCAACAAAGCACTTTAAAGGAAAACAATTTGGTTCTTTAACTGAATAACTGGCAATTTGCTCTTATATTTGCAATTCCCTGATTGAGATCAAATATATTTGCAAGCTGAGGATGTTTTTTTCCCTCTGAATGAGAGGCCTAGGAAGTGATTTGTCCCCAAATCTATCAAAGCATGGTTTGCAAATGGATTTTGCAAAGTGGATTTTCATCTCAAAAGATTGCTTCCCAGATAATAAATTCAGGCAGAAATAGGGAATCTATTCTGGAATCACTTTTTCAACAATTTCCTCCACTCTAAATTTAATCCACTATTAATTCATCCCCTTTTCTTTTCCTTCCCTTGCCCAGTTCAGTTCACTCACTTATTTAGCAACTGATCATTATCTTAGCATTTCCAAAAAGGAATTTCTTGTTGATACACTATTAGTTATTAATTAATTGTGCTGGGGGGGAGAGGATGTTTTTGAAAAAAGCTGCTTGCTAAATTTGCAGTTGGTAAACTTGACCTTATGGGAAAAACAGGGGCCGTTTTAGGACTTTATGTGATTTCATTCCAAATACTTAGTTAATGGTTTGATGGTTTGTATTGACTCAGATACTGTAAAAGTATAATTCAGTACAGGTAGTCCTTGACTTATGACCCATTCATTTAGAAACAGACTTTATGACTAATCAAAGTTATAAATGCTGAAAAAAAAATGATGTACGACCAGTCCTCGCATTTATGATGCCTAATGATCAAAATTTGGGCATTTGACAATTGGCATATATTTATAATGGTTGCAACGTCCTGGGCTCTCCAATTGTGACTTTCCTAGCCAGCTGCTGCCAAGCCAAATTAACAGGGGATTCACATAACAGCTGTGCAATTTACTTAATGACCACAATGATATGCTTAAAGAACATGGCATAAAGTGTTGTAAATTTGGGTGCAAATCACAACTGCCTTGCTTAACAACAGAAATTCCTGTCCCAAGTCATCTGTCAAGGACTACCTATACCTGGATAATTGAGGCTGCACAAATGCATTTTATTGGTGTGAATTTTGTTGCCTGCCACCTGAATTCTACTTGGATCGGCTGGGGTGAATATACACACTGTGTAAACCCATGTGAAAAGATGCATTGGTTTAAAGCAGGTATAGGCAACTGAGAGAACTTTACCATCAATGAATTTCAACTCCCCAAATTTCTTGCTGGCTCTGGAATTCTGGGAACTGAAGTCCACAGGTCATAAAATTGTCATTAGTTGCCCACTCCTGGTTTAAAAGGTGATATCAGATTGTGTGTGTATATGTCAGAATGCTTCTGGCCCTCCCTAAGATATGAAGGCCTGCTGGGTGATTTTGGGTCAGTCCTTATCTCAGCCCAACCCACCTCACAGGGTTGTTGTTGTGCGGAAAACATATGTACACATCTTGAGTTGTACCAAAAAATTAAAAAAAAACCCAGATGATCTTACTATAATTCTTCTTTCAGATCTAGACAAGCTACGGTCAGTCATTTACAGCAACATTCAAGAATTATGCAGACAAAATCTGTTTCATTTGCAAATGGCATAACAGATAACAGATAATCAGAGTTGGAAGGGACCTTGTAGGTCATCTAGTCCAACCCCCTGCCCATGCAGGAGACCCTACACCCTACACTGACAGATGGGAGTCCAATCTCTTCTTGAAAGTCTCAAGTGATGGCCATGCTCTGTCCAGATTCCGGATTGCGTCCACTTGCAGGACCCTGGACCCAGTGAGTAAGGCAATTTTACCTACCATCAGGGCCAAAAAAAAAAAAANNNGGGCAAAAAAAAAAAAAAAAAAAAGGCATTGCAAGCGTTTTCCTCTTTTTAAACCAGCCTGGCTTTAAAGCTGACTGAGGAATTCTGGGATTTGTAGTCCATGCTTTCTAAAGCAGCCGACTTTGAAAAACACAGCTTTAAAATATTTTCTCAGGGAAGCAAGCAGAGAAAAAGCCCCGATCGCTTCTATATCTGAACAGGTGCTCAGCGGATCCTCCTCCTCCCATTTCACCCCATCCCAGACACTTGGTGGTACTGGTGACCTTGCAGGCTTGCAACTTGTAGTTACAAAACCCAATGCTCGGGTTTGCCAAAGGAGGGGTACCCCCAAGCCAAGGAGTACTGCAGGGAGAAGGGGCAGTCCTGCCCCACCAATTCTATTTTATTCTATTCTGAATTCTATCCTATCCTATTATCCTATCCTATCCCATCATCCTATCCTGTTACCCAATACTATTATCTTATGATAGGGTAACAGGATAGGGTAATAGGACAGGATAGGATAACAGAATAGGACCTATCATGTCCTATTATCCTATCCTATTAATTATCCCATGTTATCCTATGATATGCTATCCTATTATCCTATCCTATCTCATCCTATTGTCCTATTACCCTATCCCAGGGGTCTTCAAACTTGACAGCTTTAAGACTTGTGGACTTCAACTCCCAGAATTCCTTGTCCGGTCATGTTAGCTCAGGAATTCTGGGAGTTGAAGTCCACAAGTCTTAAACTTGCCAAGTTTGAAAACCCTTGCCCTATCCTATTCCTATCCTATTATCCCATCCTATTTTATTATCCTATCCTGTTATCCTATCCTATTATCCGATGCTATGATATCCTAAACATTCTATTATTCTAGTCTAACCCGGAATCTCCCGAGCTTTGCATTCTCTGCCCAACCTGATGCCTTCGCTTTGCCACACGCGGGTGAGCTTCCCTTGCTGGTCCTGCTGGCTCTCCCCATCGGGCGTTGGGGCTGCGGAGCTGCCGGTCGAAACAGTCCGGCTGCCCAGGACGAGCCGCGCCAACTTCGCCCGGCAAAGCCCTCCACAGGCAGCGGCGGCGGCGGCCATGGCCTCGTGACAGCGGCGCAGAGCGGGAGCGGCTCAAGGGCGACCCCTGCCGGCCAGAAAAAAAAGTGTAGGGTAAAAAGAAAAACATGGACGTCCAACTCTTTTTAACGCAATAGAATAATAAGCAATCAACAAGCAATCAGAATAGAGCTGGAAGAAGGGGCCTTGAGGTCTTCTAGTCCAACCCCCTGCTAAATCAGGAGACCCTAGACCATTTCAATCAATCGGAACAGAGCTGGAAGGGACTTTGGAGGTCTTCTAGTCCACCCCCCCCCCCAAGATAATAACATAATAGCCTCAGCGTTTTAAATTTACCTATTAAAATGTGTTAGCGATTTCTATAACAACAAACCTATCCAATCCTACCCCTAAAAAAATAACCAAAGTCAACGTTTCTTTTTCCCCTCATCTCAGGCACAAAAGTCAGAAGCGGTTTCCAAGCAGAAACAACGCTGGATATGAATTTAGTCATCTCTGCCAGTGCCATCAGTTTTTCCAGCCCATTATCCGTTGTAGGAATTAAATGTACATTTTTGTACATAAAGCATTCTTGCTGCTGTCAACACACATATAAACAGCAAAATCCCATTTTTTCCCCAGTTCTTTCTCCACTAAGAGTAAAAGAAGAGTCTCTTTACAGATAGTCCACAGTTCATTTGGTGACCATTCAAAGTTACAATGGCATTGAAAAAAGTGATTTATGACCGTTTTTCACACTTATGACTGTTGCATCCCCATGGTCACATGATCAAAAATCAGCTGTTTGGCAACTGACTTGTGTTTATGACTGTTTCAGTGTCCTAAGGTTACATGATCCCCTTTTGCAACCTTCTGACAAGCAAAGTCAATGGGGATGCCAGATTCACTTAACAGTTGTGTTACTAACTTAACAACTGCAATGATTCACCTAACAACTGTGCCAAGAAAGGTTGTAAAATGGAACAAAACTCGCTTCATAAATGTGGCACCTAGCAACATAAATTCTGGGCTCAGTTATGCTCATAAGCAGAGAACAACCTGTATTTTGTTTTGTATTCACTTTAAGAATCTTAAATATGAATCTCACCCCAGTATTTCTACCAACAGACCAAACTCATAGTTGCTCTGTGAGTGCGATGGGTGGTGTCCAGATTTGATATATAAATATAATTGAAATTTATTTTAATTATTTATCATTTTAATAAATGAATATTATTTTCTCGTCCTCCCAGAATCGCTTTGGATAGGGAGATGGACAGCATATGAATGTAATAAATAAATAAACACTATGTCAATCGTAGTTTGCCATTGCCTTCTTCTGGAATGTGTTCTTAGCTTCCCAAGAGAGGGTGCCAAAAGTTTTGGCCAGAGGTGTATTGTTTTCTTTCGGTTATACTGGTTTAGCTGCCACTGACTCACCGATCCATAGAGGTCAGTGGAGTTTCTGTTTCCCTCCTCTTTTCGTGCCCTGCTATGTTCTAATGCATGTGACCGCAGCCATTTCATAGCAATAGCAAAGAAATAAGGCTTTATTCAGTGGAAACCCCATTTTTTCTCTTGAAAATGCTTCCCCCACTCTGAGGTCCCCTTATTGAATCTGGGAGCTGTTCATTGTCAGTCACTCCAAATTCCACCTGCTTTGAAATCTGTAGCCCTACCAGAAATTTGGTTTGCATTCACACCTGTGTCACCCAACCACTGTTAGAGTGGCTGGCTCCTCGAAGTGCACTCTCTTTTCCCACTGGCTGCGGCAAACTCACCACGGCCAACTCGCCATGGCTAACTTGCCACAGCAAAGTCACCATGGCCAACTCGCCACGAGACAACTTTCTGTGGGACAATTTAACAACTCTGTTTAATTATTTAAAATAAATAAAAAATAGTTTAATTTTTGCCATTGACATTTCATTTTGTCGTCCTTTTGCATCCTTTCTTCCATGATTCCATTTCACCATTTCGTTGATATTAGTGTACCTCTTGTCCCATGTTGTCCTATGGCGGGTTGGCTGTAGTGAATTGTCCTTCATTGAGTTGACGGTGGCAAGTTGGCTGTGGTGACTTGGCCACGGCCAATTATCATAGACCCCCTCTAGGGCTTCCCTTATAGTCCCACTCATTGTACAAACATTCTCTGGTGAGCTGCTGTTACTGTTTCTTTTTAAAGCTGCAAGAAAATCTAAAAGAATATCAGTTAATGGAATGGAGTGGAATGGAATAGAATTCTTTATTTGTCTTGGAGCAAATGCTCCCAGTGTACATAAAAGATACATTCATCAAGAATCAAGAATCATAAGGTACAACACTTAATAATAGTCATAGGGTTGCTTGATGCTTATCGGCTTGATGCTTCTTGGTGATAGGGCCAACAAGTCTGGACAATCTAATTTTCCCATTTCTTCAATATTTCCCACTTTTTTTTTTTTTTTGCAAAAATTAATACAGCTGATTGCCCTGGATGGGTGGGATTAAATTTTTTTTTCCTACCGGTTCTGTGGGTGTGGCTTGGTGGACGTGGTAGGGGAAGGATACTGTAAAATCTCCTGTCAGGAGTGGTATTTGCTGGTTCTAACTACTCAAAACTTCCACTACTCATTCTCCAGAACTGGTCAGAACCTGCTGAATACCACCTCTGTCCTGGATTGTTGTAAGACCAGAGTGTGAAGAATTGACTGGGTTCATACTGTTTCTTTTATTTTTATTTATTTTTTCTTATATTTATCCATGTATTCATAACTATGTTTTTACTTATACCTATTATCTTGTAAGCAATTGACAAACCAAATAAATAAATAAAAAATAAATAAATAATTTGTCTGAAGCCTTTGTCCATATCCAGAGTTGTGTTTTACTTTGGTTCCCACTGGTGGCTGAGTGTATCATGCAACATTCATGTGCAGTGGGTTATATTCATCTTTCACAACCTCTAGCTTTCCCAAAATGAACTTTCAGACAAGATTTCAAAACACAAGGAAACACCAGCCTTTTAAAGAAATCAGCTCGATTGAATCGTTAATCTTTCTGTTTGTTTTTCCGATAACGAATTATTGAACTTTATTTTAGATTCTTTATGCTTTGAGTGCAATGACAGGACTGATCCTTAAAGTGAGGCATTTATTTAGATCAGTATTTTCAAACAAGGTAACTTTAAAACGGGTGGACTTCAACTCCCAGATTTCCTTACCCAACAGGGCAGGCTAAGGAGTTCTGGGAATTGGAGTCCATACCGAGCAACGTCCTGCAGCTCTTTTTCCGCAAGAGGCGGAGCCTCGCCTCGCTTTTGACTGAAGATGGCAGAGAGGCTGAGAGAAAGCGGGAACCGGTTTGCCCCTGCCGGCCGCCGTAGCCTCCTTGGAATGCAAAATGGCGCCCTACTTGGGAACGCCCTCGACGCTGCCAGGCGGCGGCGTGCGGCCAAGAGCCGAGGCTTTCCCTGGCCCGAGCCCGGCGGGCGGGGGAGCGTTGTCATGGCAGCGAGGAGTAGGTGTCACACCGGGCCACTTCCTGGTTGGAGGCCAAGGTCTCGGCCGCTGAGCTGGGAAAAGCACCACCGCGGGGCGGCGATGGAGACGGACGGAGGTGCGGGAAGGAGGTGAAGGCCGAGACGCGCGAGGTGAGACGACGGGGGGCGGGGGGCTGAGGAAGCCCCCGAGGAGCCGTTTGCCTCCAACAACCCCCCCCCC
>BHFT01054822.1:0-38150 GCA_004320025.1 Laticauda laticaudata
CTCTGCTGCTGGAAAGAAGGGCTTCTCCTGGATCGACCAGGGACTTTGCGGTATCCCTGGGATCTACAGGATGCGCCCTTCACTATCATCATCTCTTTGGGATGGTTTAGGTCCATTTGGACCGTCCAGGGGCAAAGATATCGGCTGCAATCTCAGACCTCTGAGATTGCATGCTGTATCGTCGCGACGCCAGCTCCTCCCCCCCCCCGCTGTGGTGGATTTGTTGACCTGCCCCCAGATGACTTCTCCCCCTTTTGGGTTGAGGTCTTCAGTGGCATTCCACAGTCCTGTGACCTTCCTTTTCATAGTTGAAGCAGGTGGTTGAATGTGAGGTGTGTGTTGAATGGGACTTGGATGTTTCCCTCTTTCTTTCTGGCAGAGACTTTCTCCAAGTGTGGCTTGTGTGGTACTGGTTTCAGGCTTGATCAATCTTGGCTTCCTCAGCTAGAATATACCAGTAGTGCAGGCAAGCCAGGGCTTCTTGGGTGACAGACATTGTAAAGGTCATCATTGAGCCCATCCTTAAATCAGCTCACCAGTATCTCTTCCGGCCAATCCACATGGCATGTCAGTTCTCAGAATTCCATGTTATCCACCTACCAGCCGGTGGCCTTGCTTCACATTTCTTATGCAGTCTCTGGCTTTGCTATTGGCAAGGGGGTCTTCAAACCTCTGACTCAAGGCCATCATAAAGGGGTTGAATTTTCAGAGCTTGGGGGAATCTGCATTATGGAGGGTTACCATCTATTTTGCTGCAGCTCCTTCCAGGCCTAGGTCACAACTCTGACTTGTGTCCCTTCAGTAGGAAGATCCCTCCCATACTCCTGCATGTATGTGAACACACGCATTAGAAAAAATCCCAACTATTGGAGGTCTCTGTCAAACTTGATGCCTGGGGGGGGGTGCTTTTTGGTCCAGATGGGGAAGCCTTCTGCCAGTCCACAAGCCATGCTCCTGAGTGGGACCCTCTCCAGTGGGTTCGCTGGGGTGACAGCTGGTTCTCCCATGGTCCCTGCAGCATTGGCAGATGTCCCCGCCATTGGGAACACCCCTCATTCTTCTGCAGACACCTCTCACGCTGTGTTCTCAACCACTGCATAAGCGGTGTCACTTTGAATTCAAGGGCTTCTCTCATGAGGCTCTTGGCTTGCTTCATGAGGTAGTCAGATTGAGCTGGGGCTTCCTCCATCTTATAGTCATCATAGAGGTTTTCCAGCTCATGTTTCCATCATGATGCCAACTGTCCTGGGTAAAGGTGATTCCCTTAGCTCTGAATTCCCAGTCCTACTTCTTCCCCATGCTGATGGACTACTCAAGGCGATTTCCTCCTCAGACCATGCACTGAGGCTCTCTTTGTGCTGGGTTTTGGTGGAGCTCTCTCCCCAGCATTCAGCTTCCTAATGGTTGTTGCCCTGGGCTGACATTGTAGGCACTGTCCTCATGGTAGGGCTGGAGCCTCTCTGGGTTGACCAATTTGGAGATCCTGCCTAATGTAAGGTCCTGCCTTGCTAGTCTTCTCAAGAAAGCAGAACTCTTGAAATGATTATCATTTCAAAAACAATTTTTATTGAAGGACAGTGATAACAAAGGAAATGTAGGCAGGATCTGAAGTTTCCTGCTCAAAGTGTTAGGTTAAACCTCTACAAGCAAAGCCCCTCCCAACGTCTAGTTCAACATCAAGCCAATCAGAAGATGTGAAGATGTTTTGAGAATCTTGAATAGAGAAGGTGATAACTGTCAACTCCCCAAGCACTTTGGTTTCACTTTCTCCAGTAGAGATAAAGTAGATGGCTTAAAGCACATTCCATTCCCCCTCCCTAAGATGACCTTGTCACATTCCTTTCCCCCACCCTGCACAAAGAATCCCCCCCCAAGCCTCCCCCCTCTCACCAGAATGGCAGTATCCCAATAGAGATCCGTGGGACCTGACACCAGTTCAGAAAGCCGGAAAAGTTGGGAACCACCAGCTTTTAAGGCCATTTCTAAACAAAAGTCCTTCATTCTACATCGAGGAAGATTATTCACAAGTGGAGAACAGTTACCAATCTTCCCAGGAAGGGACATCCCAGCAATTTTTCCCCAAGGTTAGATTGTGTAATGCTCAGAGAAGTGACAAAAAATCCCAGAGTTACATCTCAGACTCTTTAGGTCTCAGTAAGAATGTTAAATGTTAAAGTTCATGACAGCACAATTGGAAAAAGAGTGAAAAAGTATGGATGTTTGGAAGGCTTGCCAAGAAAAAGCCTTCTTCTCTCTAAGAAGAACATGGCAGCATGACTTAGGTTTGCAAAATTGCATCTGAACAAATCACAGGACTTCTGGAACACTGCCCTTTGGACAGATGAAATCAAAGTGGAGATGTTAGGCCATAATGTGTATAACAGTGCCACGTTGGCAAAAACAAAACACAGCATATCAGCACAAACACCTTGCAAGTCATTAAGCTGACCATGAATTCCTCTGTACACCAATGTACTGTAGAGCAGGGATCCCCACCTTTCAGACCTCAGGGACCACTAAATTCATAATTTTAAATCCCGTGTGTTAGGAATATGAGTCTCCTAACAGGTATTTGGGTTAGAAATATATAAACCAGGATAGACATTTTAATACTGTCTNTTGGAAAGTATTGCTATTGCTCCATTTTTCTTAATTGACTGATATTACTGGATTTAATGTAATACCTATTTACATTACAAATACCTGTTAGGAGACTCATATTCCTAACATTCTCCCCTTTTGGGTAAGATAATATATAAGATAATATATACAACCTTACATTCTAAGTCCATAATCTTCACAGCATGCCTTATGCTTTATAGAGCCTTGGGCCTTTGTAAAATGATCTGCTATATTGTTTTCTGACATACAGTATACAATATTGTGTAGAAAATTCATTTACTATATAAGAAAGGAAGACTTCTAGACTTACAACACATCTTGCTTCTTTTTTATTTACTTTCAGGAAAGGATAATGCAGTATATATTATATAATCCATTAATGAAGGAATTGTTATTGAGTTCAGTGAGAATTAGTCTTGAGCAAATGGAGGTAGGAGCACAAGCTTGTCAGGTGAATTTTATTGCAGTTCTTGGATACATTTGAAATTAATCTTATGCATATTTATCTTGAATAAGTTCCATTGAACACTGTAACACTTCTGAATAAACATTCAATATGTCTGTATTTATCTGAATCAAATTATTATTTAGGATTATTAGATACGCTATGAGGTTGCAAGTACCATTGAAGGGACTGGATTGGTCTGTAGTTATTCTTTAATTTTCAACATATTGTAGCAAACAAAGCTGAATTACCATATATTTGGTCATAGGAGTGTAAAATAAATAAGCCACATTTCCCTAAATACTAATGTTTTCAGTGCTGCACCAACTCTACATAAGACCATAAGCTGCTAGATCAGATTTCTACCCATCTAATCCGCAATCTCTTTTATTTGGCTAACCAACTATACAAGGAAGCCCTCTAATCTCCCAAAAGATGGCCTTTTGTTCTCCTTGACTTCCATGAATTGATTAAAAAATTTTTTTTGAAGCCAGTCAACCTGTTACATCTTGTAATAAATTCCAAGGTTGAATTATGTGCTATTGAACAGTTTACCATTAGTCCAGGATATCTTTGTTCATCAATCACTGTTAAGTTTGATCCCATTAGTTGGTATCAGTAATTAGGATTTTTGGTGCCAAGTGCATCACTACAACTGGCTCATGTCAAGTGGCATCTTCTATTTTGATGTTCACTCTCCTAATGCGCAAAGATTCCATCTTCAGAATCCCTTACTGTTTTTACCAGTCTGATCAATTTTGTGTCATCAGTATTGACTATTCTACTAGTCATACAAAATTCCAGATCATTCATAAATACATTTAAAAACACTGGAATTAGGACACAACCTGGGGGTTACATCCCACCATTACGAGGAATGTTTTCTATTCCTTACTAGTTATTTAGCTGCATGAGAATCTGCCCTTTTATTTGAAGACCCTTAGGTTTATTATTGCCTTTCTTTGGTGAGGGACTTTATCAAAGGTTTTTTTTTTCTTTTCAGAATCTAAGTAGACAATGTCTAATAGCTTACCTTTATATGTTTAATTAACATATGTTAAAAAACCTAATAAATTAGTTAGACAGAACCTTCCTAAGGGAGGTTAAGCCGTGTTGGGTAAGCTTGAGCAAGGCCTTCATCTTTAAATGTTTAGTAATTTTATCTTTAACAGCAGTTTCCACTGTCTTCGCCAGAACAGATATTAAACTGACTAGTTTCCTTATGAATCTTTTCTTAAAACTGGTTGTTACATTGGCCACCTCCCATTTCTCAGGTATAGAAGCAGAGTGTAGAGAATTAAAGATCCACAATCTTAATTTTAAGTTTGTTAATTATACTTGTGAGATGCTATCAGGGCCTGAAGATTTATGTTCCATTTATCAATAAGGCGCAGTATTTTTTTTCTATATGTCACTACCTGATAACTTGATTCAGTGGTCTCCTAGTGAAGACAAGACCTCCTACTTCCTCCTTTCCTGTCTGTCCTATAAGGTTTGTAACCAGAAAGAACCATGGCCACTGATTTTCTCTAATCCATCAAGTTTCTGTTACGCCAACTCCATTGATACTATCTTCTAAGATCAAGCATTCCAGTTCTCTCATTTCAGCCCACAGGTTCCTAGCATTCAACACTAGTACACAGCATCTTCTCTCATTTCTTTGGTTTACTGCCATATTTACTTGTTTTATTTGGCTTTGTTGAATCGTCATTACAACTGATTACATTATCCTGTTCTGTTTCCAGTTATTATTTCACAATATTGTGGTTTACAATTATTGTTTCCAGCAATTATTGTTTCCAAACCTGACACTCCTTAGAGCCCCTACCTTACCCTGAAAGGTTTTGTCTGGAAAGAAAAATGGACCCCAAATATCCAAGATCTAAACCTTTAAACTTAGTCATTTCAGGATAGAGCAGTATTTCTAATGTGTAATATTGAGAAAATGACTGCCTCCTGATTGGTGCTTAAGAAGTGGTATGGCTAGCAATCATATAAAGCAGCAATTGTGGTTTAAAATAGTTTTGGGCTGCTGCTTATTTGAATATTGAAACATTCAGGGCATCTGCTTTGAGGAGATTGCTGGCCTTGGGGAATTTCCTGGCAAACAACGAATAAAAATAATTTAGATGCACAAGAAAGTATACTCAAATTTCATTAATTACTAATAGGGTTTTGTCATTTTGAAATTGTAGTTGAAGGAACTAAATCAAGCAACATTAAGTTACATTTAATTTGTTAAATTAGAAGTTTAGAAGTTTACACTCACTTAGAGGAGAACTCCCAGGTCAATAAGGAACATTCATGCAGAAACCTCTCTGGCTGCATTTTGGGCTCATAATGTTGCTATTGTTACCAGCTGCATCTGCTTCTTGTGTTGTTTTATTTTTATGGCCTCTTGTTAATATGCAGGTGGTTGATGTATTTTTTTAGACTTTATGTAATAAACAAAAAAAATGAAAGCACAAAACAAGAGTACAAAAAATAACAATCAGCAATGGATAACATTTGCAATTTTATCACCAGATTTTATAATAGAAGCTAAGTTTTGCCAAATGTTGCTTAGATAAGATACTGACACTTCATCTGCTTAATGAAGTTGAACTACACCTATGAGTAAAACCTGATGGGACATAAAAAGGAGCCTCCTTCAATTTTAGTGCTTATCTGACAAGATTAAAAAAAAAGAGTGTTCACTGCCATCATTGATGCAATTATTCCCAATTTATAATAGCCATTTCTGTGTTTAGATTAAACACAAAGGCTAATAATAAAACATGTACCTTGTGTCTGCTTTTCTGATCAATTTTGCCACTGCCAAATTCTCAATAATTAATTACATAGTTGCAAGTGTGTGCACTATTTAATTACACAGTTGTTCCTTGGCAAATTCTCAGAACTCTTTTCCCATGGGGATCTTCCCCAGGGATGCTTACTTGTGTTCTTTTCCTTAATGCTAGCTTAATGCTTTCTCCATTCGTTAAGCTCTTTGCTTTAAACTATTTTTATGTAACTGCTGCATTGCTGTTTTATTGCAATTCAAATGTTTTAATGTTCTGTTCAGCAATCCAACAGCTCTGTACTGAATGGTATACATGCATATCAGCAAAATAGTAAATGTTCCATATTTTTTTTTGTTAACTATGGGAATGAAATCTAATCCAGAGTTTGTGGCAGGCACTTGAGCTTTTATGGAAATATTATTTTTCCAATAACCATGTGTTTGGTTACCTTTGTATGTGTCCTGGAATCTGATGAATAGTCTCACTAAAATAAGGAGTCAGTAATTTAAAATTTCATTTTGAAATAAAAACAAAAATAGAAAACCTTTTTCTGTTTTCATAGGTTTATAGCAAACTTGCCATAATTCACTTGTCAAAAATCAAGATGGCGTCTAACTTGGTAAGTAAGCAGCCTCAAAAATATGCTACTGCAGTCCAGTATATGGTGGTTGGTAAAAGTATTTCTGTTTCTGGGGAAAGGTTTCTCAAGTATTAATCAATTACCTTGGGAGAAATGCTGTGGTAGCCAAAATTCAGAAGGAATCTGATCTTTTCAGGTGAACACTTTTTATTAAAAGGCATAAACTTTTGCAAGCCACAGCTTGTAGGACTTCTGGTTTTTAGTTTAGAGGTTTTGTTTCACTGTAGAACTGCTGGGTTATAGAAGCTTACAACTGCTTGTTTTCTGTTTGTCTTTCTATTATGATTATTTAGAGGCCAACTCCATATTATGAAAACTATGCATACCAGGCAGAAAATGTTCCTCCAAGATTTACCGGATATCATAATATGTATCCACATTACACGCCTACATATTATCCTTCATCAGTGCCTCATTATGTTCCAAAAGTTTCTACTCAACAGTCAATCCCAGTGCCAGTTTTACAGACTAAATCTGCAAAATGTACACCAAGTAAGCTTTGCTTCCCATTTATTTTTTTAAAAAGTTTTGATTCAAATTAGGCCTGTTTGGGTATATTTTAAGAATACTTTGGTTGATTCGTATGTTTCAGACATATTTTATATGATTAGGATTCTACTATTGCAATGGTACAAAGTAAGTAATTGATGAGTTTGTCTACCCTTATCTTCAAATTGCTCTGGCTAATTAGATTTTTTCTTATTAAAAGACATTTAATAAATAATAAATACTTATTTTTTTTAATAAATGTACTCAGTTTATTTTATTGCTAATAAGGAAAAGAAAGACTTATGGGATAGGTTCTATGCAGCTTGACTCAAGAGAATTTGTTTGCAGTTGTGGCAGGGCACAAAGCAAAGTAACCTGAACAAAGAAAGATTAGCATCAGAGGTGGTATTCAGCAGGTTCAAATCAATTTTAGAGAACTAGTAGCGGAAATTTTGAGTAGTTCAGAGAACTGGTAGCAGAAATTTTGAGTAGTTTGGAGAATCTGCAAATACCACCTCTGACTGGTCCCGCCCCCATCTATTCTTTGCCTCCCAGGTCCCAGCTGATTGGCTGGGTCTTCTTTTGTTACCCTGCACAGGAGACCAGAGCTGGAAAGCAGGTTAGTGGGATGGGGACGGAATGGGGATTTTTCAGTATTCTTCTCCTGTCACGCCCACCAAGCCACATCTACCAAGCCAAGCCACGTCCACCAAGCCACGCTCACAAAACCAGTAGTGACCAGTGGCACTCACTCCTATCATCATGACGTGCTTTGAGAAGTTGGTCTGCCGGCACATCATTTCTGGTCTTCTGAATACATGATAAACACCATTGCATACAGAAAAAATAGATCGACAGAGAACGCTATAGCCATCACTCTCACACTGCTCTGACTCATTAAAACAGTGCGCTATGTGAGATGCTTTGTGGATTTTTAGTTCTGCGTTTAACACAATTCTCCACATAGACTAGCGTCTATAACTGTCTGACTTTGGGTCTTCTAATTAATCTGCTTTGGATAAGATTCCTGTCTGCTTCTCACAGAGGGTAGATTAGGAATCCATTACTCTCAGCTGCTTTAAAACACTGCAACCACAGCGCGGTTGAGTCCCTTACTCTATACTCTTACTGTGCTGACTGCATCCCAACCATTTAGTAATACTATGCTAAATTGCATGTAGATACAACATGTGGGACTTAATCTCCGGGGGGATGATCGGCTACCGAGATAGCGGACCGGGTTGTTTCGTGGTGTGAACAACAACTTGGTCTCAAACCAATAAGACCCAAGAGCTTATAGTGGACTATAGAAGGAAAGATCAGACAATCCAGCCCTGCTTTATCAAGGAGAACCGTGGAGCAAGTGGCAGTTTTAAAGTTTCTGTGTTCCCTAAAAGAAGTCCTGGCCTAGGGGTTCAATTGCAGCCCTGGTCAAAAGGACCCAGCAGATATTAACTACTGAGGCTTTGAGAAATACAACAACTGAATTGAGAAACTGCTGGTGACCACTACCGCTGCACCATAGGGAGAGCATTTTAACATACTGCACCTCTGTATGGTTTGCCAATTGCACAGTGGCAGATAGGAAAGCACTCCAGAGGGTTTATATCATTGTCCAGAAGATCATTGGTTGCCCTCTCACCACTGAAGATGGTGTTTGATTTCATTGTACGAGGTGCAATGACAATGAAAGTAAAACTAAAATAAACTAAAACTAAACTAGTAAATTTTTTTGAATCCCACCACTGATTAGCATGCATGCATCATGTTATAGTTATTTCTCCAGAGGTTCAGTGAGAACAGACCAAGGATGAAAATAAGTGTGTTAACAGCTTTGTAATCTGATTTGTTTATTAATTTATTTATTTAATCTGCTGCCTGTCCCACTAACCAAAGTGACCCTGGATGGCTTATGAAGTCTCCCAGGGTGGCTCACAGAGAGATTGGTAAATGGACATCACTGTTTGTTGGAAAGAAGGCTCAAGTTCATTAGAGATAAGCTTAAAAGAGTGCCGTGGTTAATGTAACAAATAGTAATATGGAGGCATATTATATCAAAACATGTTCATATTCTGTTAATAATGGAAATTAAAGCCATTATTAGTCAAACACATTTGGTAAACTGATTGCATGTTTAGAAACAAACTTCCTTTAAAATTACATGGGCACTTTTTTTTTCTCTTTAACTGCAGGAACCAAAAAGGCATTGTATGTCCTATCAATTACCGTACTAATAGTAGGAGCTGGAATTTCTGCTTTTCTCATCTGGTATTTTGGTAAGAATGCATAAAAGCTTTGATTATACAACATTTTGACATGGCTGTTCCTACCACTCTGTGTCCTTTTAAAATTATAATTTGCTTAAATTGCATGGCAATGGTGTTGAGTCTTTTATGCCATTATACAGTATTATGCTTTCTTGCTTTATAGATTTTGAAGTTAGAAACAGTTTAATTCTAATGGTACTATAAAAACATTTTTGTGAAATTATTCAACATAAATGTAAATTAATCCTTCCATTTCTGAGAATAACAATGTGTGATTTGCAACCATGAAATTTTTCAAAAAATTTCAGATGAAAAATCTTCCTAATCTTTTTTCACTGTGTTAAGATCTCATCTAAAATCCGGTGAAACTGATAACACTAGAATGTGCTTAAGGTACTATTTTTATGATAGTCGTTAAAATAGAATACACGTTTTTAAACAGTGCCTCTGCTGATTTATTTTTGTGATCTCATTATATTCCTACATTTCTTCATAGTGACAGATAGTTGTTTTGGCTCCAAGATACAATGTGGTTCACTAAAAGTGTGTGTACTACCATCTCAGTGGTGTGATGGAAAAAAAGATTGCCCTAATGGTGAAGATGAAAATCGTTGTGGTAAGAATGAATTTTGAACATTTTCTGTCTGAAAATTTGCCTTTGAATCTTCCCCCTCTCAAAAAGTCCCATGGTTTTAATCAACCTAATTATATCTAGCAAGTTGATGCTGCAATGAACCAGATCTTGTGGACAGCAGCTTCTGAGTCTTTCAATAAATTTTGCAATAGTAAAGCTTATCTCAACCTGATTTCTCGCTCAGGTTGAATTAGCTGCAAGATTAGCTGTGGAAAGCCTACAAACATAGGACAATATAATCTGGCCATATTTTCATTCAGTTCCAGTTTCCACCTTTGCATACTAATTGTATGGATATGTTACATGCTCAAATGACAAGAGATGTCCTGCCCTGAGGTTTGCCAAATTAGCCTCTGGCAGCATTTTTCTCTTTTTTTATGGAGGAACAAGGGTGTTTCAGCAATTTCCTTATTCCTCTTTCATTAATAAGTTTAGTATGATTGACAGATGGCAGTGATGCAAAAAAGATAGGTCTGTGTTAATTAAAACTTAATTGTAGATGTGTATAATTCATTGAATGTGTAGAAACTGTAAATTATTTTGTCCCAAAGGTGCTTTTTCCAAAAGACAATTAGACTTTCTTGTTTTTTCTTTGAAAATGTTTCACTTCTCATCCAAGAAGCTTCTTCAGTTTTTCTTGGATGAGAAGCAAAACATTTTCAAAGGAAAAACTAAAAAAAACCAGTTACCTTTTGGAAAAAGCACCATGACAATCTCCATAGACATGTCAGTTATTTATATATTGGCTTCCTATGTTCCATCTAAACTTTCAAAAACATCAGCATTGTGGTTTTCATTTTTAACATCACTAATTCATTTTTATTATTGTAGTTCGACTTTATGGACCAGAATTTCTCTTGGAAGTTTATTTATCTGAAAACAAAGATTGGTACTCTATATGCTATGATGATTGGAATAATCAATATGGAAAGACTGCATGTGAAGACTTAGGATATAACTCGTAAGTAACTTACTGGATTTTCTTCTCTCTTTTGCAGTAATATATAGGGAATAAATTACTATTGAGAAATATATTGAGGAAATATTTAGCTGAGTATCATTAAATGATTTGCAGTGCATCTGTTCCCTGCTACCCAGTTTAAATTATTGTGCTGGTTTAGACTTTTTGCACATTGTCTTATTGCTTTCACCTCAAAAAGTCAGGATCCTATTAGCTTCATCCTATCCTTTAAACCATGAAAAGTGGCAGACATCCAAGAAGAATCTGGAATAAGGGTTGTACCACTTGCCTCTATATTTGATACTGCTAAGGAACAGAGAAAAAAATGGTATCATGGCAGGACTCTGATATTAAAAAATGCTGACTATTTTTGAAGTACATTATTTTGGGAAAGGATTTCCTTACCATAATTATGAGTATTTTAATGTAAGTGAACTGAGCTTACAAATTTATTTCCAGATATTACAGAGGAAAAAATAGTTTTGTTTAGTCACTGTACAAAAAATTGAAGTTCTACACTCAAGCATTGATAGATTTGGCTGAAAGAATAAAAGTTTAATTATACTCAAAATACATAAAATCTTTAAAGGAAGTTTACAGTGTTGGATTAAAATGCTGCAAATATATATATTTCTATCACTTTTGCATGTATTGAGGAAGTATGATTCCAGAAACAGAATGCATAATTATCCAAGCACAGTGGAAGCTGTTCTGTAATAGTTACATATTGGGAAAAATGAAGTGTTAGCAGCACAGTTAATCTAATTTGTGACTTGTAAATTAAATGCAGTTTTGCTGAAATTATGTAAAAGTTTGTTGGGATTTGGCATATTTCACTGATTGTTATATTTTTGGCAGGAAAACCTATTTCAACAGCATGGCAATCCCTGCTACCACTGGTTCTGCAAAGATTTTGAGGGTTAATACTAGTGCTGAAGACATAGACCTGTATAAGAAATTGTACAACAGGTTTGTGCTTAAAAGTCCACCATTAAAGATAGATTGACAATGATGGGGTAGCAAAAAGTGATCTGCGGGGAAGTAAGATCTCTAGAATTCCAAAATGTGAGTGAAGCTAAAAGCCTATGATGAAATTAATCCTGATATTCCCCTTTATGTTCACACCTGAGGTACTGGAATCCACATATATATTTGAACTCATGGAATAGGGCTTGAATGAATACAAATCATACGTGGCCTGATTAGAGCATTTCCTTACAATTGGTATCCATACAATTGGTATACAATTGGAAAGAATCTTCTGATTAGTTAGGAAAAATCAATACATTTATCTACAGGCACCTTTATTAACTATATTCATGCAACATTTGACATTGTTCCAAATCTTGTGTTGTTGTTACTGCATGTATTTTGTAGGATGTATTTTGTGGGAGGTATTAGTATTTTGATGATTACATCACATGGTTCCCATCCACTGAGGACAAATATGAAAAGCCTAGAGGAAAATATATATTCAATTAGTTTATCTATTCAAATTTCATTTGGTTTCTTTTTGTTACAGCAAGTTGTGTCCATCAAAGCAATTGGTATCACTGCGATGCATAGGTAAGTACTATAATTGTACTTAAATATTTAAATTATTTGTTTTTTACTTGGATAGATGTTTTTGTTGTGACTAACTTTAGAAAAATTAGTAGTAAATTATACAGATTTGGGTTGAAGTTTAGGCAAAATGTACTCAAACCAATTCACTTGAAAATTGTGAGACTTCATTTTTATAGCTGCCATATGAAGCCATGGTTCCTCTTGAATAAAAGTTAATATTTTTGATATTTGAATTGAATAAAATAAATAAAATTTTATTTTATTTATTAAATAAAATAAAATTAATATTGAATAAATTTGAATAAAATTAATAAAAAAACTACCCTGTTTTCCCCAAAATAAGACAGTTTTATAGCTTTTGGGCTCCAAAATAAGCATTAGAGCTTATTTTGGGGGAAACATGATGGCCAGGGTAATGAGCCCAGCTGGGCGCCCCAGTCCCTGGCGCTAGCAGAAGAGGTGGCGAGCACGCAGAGGCCAGTGGTGTCCAGCAGTTGCAGCTGCGGGCCCCTTGGTTGCACATTTGGGCTGTGCAGCCCATGCAGCACAGGTGAGTTGATTACCTGTCCTAGCAGCAGGTGGAGGCAGAGGTGGGGGAAGGCAGGCAATCTGGACGTGCCACACAGGCTGCAGGAAAGCTAAGAGTCATGAAAATGAACCTCCCATGGCCAGCTGCCCACTCTGTCCCACCATCACGGTTTTTCTACAGCCCACACAGCGCATTTAGATCGTGTGCCTTCCTCCACCTCTGCCTCCACCTGCTACATGGACAGGTAATCAACTTACCTGTGTTCTGTGGGCTGTAGCTGCCATCAGTTACTGTTGGTACCTGCACCCTCGCCACCTCCAGTGCAGGCCACACCCACCCACTGCCCAGCTGATGACAATGTTTAACTGGGGCTTATTTTGGGGGGAAGGGCTTATATAAAAAACATGGTAAAAACAGGCTAAGGTTTACTTTCTGGTTAGATCTTATCTTTGGGGAAACTTAATGCTGTTCTTCCACGCTTCTGAAATGAAAATACCTGCCATTATAATGAACTGAGATAGAAGGCATCTATATGTAATCTAACTACAGGTGCTGTAGCTATATTTTTAAAATGTTACAGTCAATATTCCCTGTATTCTTCTACCAAAAGATAGAATATGAATATTGACACTTTTGTTGATACAAAATAAAATATACGGAAATCAGCAATTAGTACCTGGAAGAAGTCTTGAAGATCATTTGTCTTAATTATGTTTTACAAGAGTGTGGCATTTCAAATAAACGTATGAGTCCTAGAAACAGAATTGTGGGTGGAAATGCTGCATTACCTGGAGAATGGCCATGGCAAGTCAGCCTTCATGTCCGGAGGACTCATCTATGTGGAGGATCTATTATCACCCCTGAATGGATAGTAACAGCAGCTCATTGTGTAGAAGGGTAAGTTCGAAACAGTTTCTCCCAGAATATTTTTAAAAAATCATTTCAACACCATTCTGCAAAAAGAGAATATAATTTGTGATTTTACACTTTAGCTGCAACTTGTTATAGATGCCATGTTTCCCTGAAAATAAGACCCAACCAGCAAATAAGTCCTAGCATAATTTTTAGACTGCACCTAATAAGCCCTACCTGAAAAAATAAGGCCCAGTTAAAAGCCCACCCCCGCTGTCCCACCATCTGGCTACTCATAGCCACAACAAGGTGAGCCACAAGGCAAGGTGAGGCAGGTGGAGGGGTGGAGTTGTCCCATGCTCCACACCCGCACACCCCAGGCCACCCATGCTCTGCCACCTGCTTCACCCAGCAGAAGCAGCCCCTCCAGCAGGAGGCAGTGTGCTGGTGCCGCCAATATAAGATCAGGCAAGGCAGATGGCAGTGGAGCTTCCCATATGCCCCGCACCCTGCACCTCAGGACACTACAGCCTGATCACCCATGCTATGCCACTTGCTTCACATTGTGGTGATGGCACTGGCAGCAGCAGCTCTGTTCAGGAGGAGGCTGTGCAGCACACCAATGACACCAGCACAAGGTCATGCGAAGCAGGTGAGTGGCAAAGAGTTTCCCCAAATGTACCACAACCACAAATCTCAGGACCCCGCAGCCAGGCCACCATGCCCTGCCACCTTCTTAACCTCGAACAACCAGATGGTGATACAGAGTGGGTGGGTGACCATGTAGCCTCCTGCTAAAAGAGGTTGTGGCTGCATGTGCCACTGCCATGAGGTGAAGCAGGTGACAGGACATGAGTAGCCTGGCTGTGGGGGTCCTGAGGTGTGTGTTAAGCTTCCAAGTAATATGCCCCTTGAAATAAAATCCAAGGCATCTATCTTCTTTTAAAAGCTGTTTATTAGTAACATAACAAATTGGCAAGGACTTGGTGTAATTCCAGCTCTGGCAGGATCCGGAATCACACCCAATAAAAACAGAAGTTTGAAAGTTCCCTCTAGAGTCACAATCACCAATCAATTCTCATCCATCAGTGCAGTGACTCCAAACTCCACCTTCCTCCAGCTGCAGGCGTCTTCTCTGTTCCCATGGGAAAGAATACCACCTGGAGTACCGTTAAATTCCTTTACAGCAAACCTAAAGAAAGCTAAGAAAAGAATAGACAAAGGCTTCAATAAATTATTGGCTACACAAATGTCATCTTCAGGATCAACTGTGCAGGTGCGGGGTACATTGGACAGCTCCCCTCCCCTCCACCTGCCTCACCTGACCTCATGTCAGCGGCACTGACCTGCCGAGTAGCCTCTTGCTGGATGGGGCTGCTGGTGGTGGTATCACCACAAGATGAAGCAGATGGTGGGACATGGTTGGTCTGGCTGCAGTGGTCCTGATAAGATGCCCCCTGAAAATAAGCCCTAATGAGTCTTTTGGACTAAAAATAAATATGAGACCCGGTCTTATTTTCAGGAAAACATGGATAGTCCTCATCTTATGACTTATCATTTAACAATAGCAATAGCGCTTAGACTTATATACCACTTCATAATGCTTTTCAACCCTCTCTAAGTGGTTTACAGAGTCAGCATATTGCCCCCAACAATCTGGGTCCTCATTTTACCTCACATTTACAACTGGTGGCAGCATTCCATGACCATGTGATTGTAATTTGCAACATTCTTTGCCATTTTCTGGCATTTTGTGCCCATTTTCAGGAGAATAAGATTTGGACCTACAACCTGTAACTCAATCATGTCAACATGGTAATAAAATCAGGTTGTCATACAGATGCCTCAACTTATAATTGTCATAATTTCCCATTGAAATTCCAGTCCCAATTCCAGTAATGGCATTAATATTTTTATAGTCTTCAAATGAAAATGAAATTTCTTCATTATGGTCATCACAAATAAAGGCCGTGTCACACTGCCCAACGGATGCAAACAGGACACAATGGAAGAGAAAAATGTTACATCCGTTGTTATCCGCTCTCAGAAGGGGCAAAAATTTGCATAATTGGAAGCGGATAACACGGACGCGGGAGGACGCAGGGCGGATGCAAAGCAAGATGCGGAACGGAAACCCAGCGGATGGCGCATCCGTTAGGCTTCCGGGTGGCCTCAGCAAAGCGGACGCGGAATGAAACAACGGATGCAGAGCAGATGCACACGGAAGAGTGGATGCACAGCGGAAGCCTAGCGGATGCACAGCGAAGCCTAACGGATGCCTGGCATTAATTGCGCATGCGGGGGGGATGCATTGCGCAAGCCCCCCGGATATAAAGGGAGCAGCTGCCAAGCAGGTCACCATTGAGAGGAAAAGACCTGCTGCTGGTTACCTCGAGTTCTTGCCTGCATGTCTGCCTGCAAGCTTTGCTGCCAGCCTGCCTCCCAGCCTGCCTCCCAGCCTGCCTCCCAGCCTCCTGGGCAGCCTCCCTGCCAGCCTTGCTGGCAGCCTGCTTCCAGCCTGCCCTCCCAGCCTGCCTCCCAGCCTCCCTGGGCAGCCTCCCTGCCAGGCTTGCTACCAGCCTGCCTCCCAGCCTCCCTGCCAGCCAGTCTGTCTGCCAGCCTTGGTGCCTCTTCCAGCCTCCTTCCAGCCTTGCTGCCAGTCTGCCTTCCAGCCTCCCTGCCAGCCATCTGTCTGCCAGCCTTGGTGCCTGCCTTCCAGCCAGTCTGTCTGCCAGACTTTGGTGCCTCCTTCCAGCCTTGCTCTGGCAGCCTGCCTTCCAGCCTCCCTGCAGCAAGGCTGTCTGCCAGCCTTGGTGCTTCCCTTCCAGCCTTGCTGGCAGCCTGCCTTCCAGCCTCCCTGCCAGCCAGCCTCCCTGCCAGCCTTGGTGCCTGCCTTCCTGCCAGCCTTTCTGCCAGGCTTCCTAACAGGCTTCCTGCCAGCCTCCCTTCCAAGCCTTGGTGCCTGCCAGCCTTCCTGCAAGCCTTCCTGCAACAGCAACCCAGCAACCATATGGAAGAAGCGAAAGTCCTAGCAACCTGCCGGCATCCCCTGGCAAGAGGGACAGGACCACCCTCCCGCCCATGTCCCTGACTCATCTTCTGCTGGGGGCTTCTGCTGGCTTGGGCTCGCTCTTCTGTTGCTGGAGCTTCTGCTGTAGCTGCTCCTGTAGTGGTGCTTCTGCTGCTCGTACTCTGCTGAAGCTGCTCCTGGTCCTGGTGGTCCCTCCTCTTTGCTTGTGCTCCTAGACTTGCTTCGTCCTGCTGGTCCTGCTCGTGCTCCTGGTCTCCTGCTCATGCTGCTGCTTGTGCTCCTGGTCTTGCTGACCCTGCTGCTGGTGCTTACTTGCTGCTGCTGAATCCTGGTCTGCTGCTGCTGCTGCTGCTGCTGATTATGATCCTGCTGTTATGATCCTGCTGATGATTATGCTGATGAATGCGATGCTGGATGCTGATTATGATCTGCTGGTGATGATGAATGATGAGAAGATGATGATGATGATGCTGTTGGTGTGAGGAGCAGACCCTACAATATGGAAGCCCCTGATGAGGGCCCATCTGGTCCTGCCAAAGGGAGGAAGAGGCTATGCAACAACGGGAGAGGAGGCAGTACTACATTGAGGAAGCGCACAGAGATGAGGTGCTGAGTGGCTGAGAGAGAACGACTATCTGTGGGCGAAGGGACACCGGCTGTACAGGGACACAAGCAGAAGCAGGCTGCTTGGAGAGAGAGGGCGGAGAGTCTGGGCTAACAATTGGATGTGCTCCTCGGCTGGGTGGAAGCACATGCACACACTGGTACGGGAAGCTGCACCTGAAGAAATCTGCCAGGCCACGTTAAGCTGATGGACGAGGAGAACTATGTCATGGCCAAGTGCAGCTTCTGGAGGGTGAGTCCGCCACCGAGGAGCACCAGGAGCCCATCTGTCTACCCTCTCTCTCCGGCAGCCTGTTGCGACCCGTTCCTCTTCCAGCCGAGAGTCAGTCCCCTGTCTCAAGCCAGGTATATGTGTGAGCGGGTGCCATGCGGAGAACCCCTGGGCAGGTTGTGGAAAGCGGGTGGGAGAGCGATGAGGACTCCCTGGTGCGTGGAAAAGGACCCATCGAGTCCAAGCGCTGCCGAAGCCGCATCCACCCACCCTCCGCCTCACAGTAAGGCAGAGAGCCAGATGGCAGGAGGGGCACAGCCACAGTCTGGTGGAGATCAGGGACCACCATCCACACCAGCATAGTCTCCTCTCTACAGTGGTCCCCTATCGAATCCCTCCTCCTACACAACCGCAACCCTTCCTCAATTATGTCAACTCAGACCCTCAAGGAGATGGCGAACCCCATACCAGGTGGTGAAGGAGAGGATCATCACGCTGCTTAACAACCTCCAGACCCAGAGGAACGTGCTCCACCAGTCTCAGGACTTGGCTTCTTTCCACCCCAGGTGATGTCCCCCATACCAAGGCTTCCCACAGCCCCTCACCTACCAGGGGGCTACAGCTACCTGGAGTCAGCATCACAGACATCACCCTTCCCAGCCCATGCACAGATCACGGGCGACACCATTGCACCGTTTCCAATGATGCCACCGATGCCAACCATGACAATGCCACCCACGAAGCGATGCCAGCACACGCCAATGATGCCACCCACGCCAGTCCTCACCCTCTGCATGCCAGGCAGCCCCACTAACTGCTCCTTCCTCTGTCCCACAGCCAAGCCGGCCTCAGTATCATCCTGTCCTCGGTACTGGGCTGACACCACATGGTATGGAGGAAGGACCTCTCAGCATCAACGGGCTGAGCCAGCTCTCCGACACCTTCCTCAACACATCACGTCCTGTTGTCCTCTCGGGGCCAGGCACTCCAACAACACCTCAGACCAGCAACTGCAGCAGCACCCACCTCCACAGCAACCTGCCCCTAACACCTTAGACTGGGCACACACCTCAGTGACCAAGAGGAGTGCCAGAGACTGGCTGCCTGGATATTTGTGGACTTTATTTGGACACTTGACTTGGTCATGTTTATTTTACAGCTTGTTATATAAAGTTTATCTTTTGTTTCACACACTTGCTTCATTTTATTTTTCTATAAAGTCTGGGTGGAAACTTTTAGAAATGGTTTAGCCTTGCATGCTTTTGGATGGTTAAGATAGCAGTGGGATGGGCAGGGAGTACCTGTGGGATGGGTTAAGATAGCTTGTGGGATGGGAAGGGATCCCTGTGGGATGGGAAGTGAACCTGTGGGATGGGCAAGGGTACCTATGGGATGGGTAATAGTTGTTGGATGATAAACTCCAGTGCAAGCATACTGGGACTGTATGGTCCACTACCTCCAAGTGCCACCCCATGGCCCTTCATTATCAATTACAACGTAAGCATTGGACCACACATGTCAACATAAACACAACTCTTTATTAAACGCTCTCTTCGATTGTAGGCAACACCCAAACATACATGGCCAAATCTCATCAGTGTGATGAGACAGGCTGAAGGAAGCATCCATTAAGCATCTGCCATCCTGTCTTGCCACTCCACCGCTCAAGCTGGGAGTTGCACCAGTGGTTCAGGAGGTTGCGCTGCTTCTTCGCTCAGCAACGTGAGGCCTGTGGGCCCTTTGCACACCCTCAGTTCGATCAGGTTTTGCCCTTGCCTGCCATTCCCCAGGCTCCAATGTCCCCATTGCTTGCTGGGAGGTCACGAGCCTGTTCTGCAAGGCTGGGTAGCGGGTGCGCATGAGATTGTGCAGGATGCAGCAAGCTTCCACGACCTCCTCACGGCGCTGTGGCGATGCTGCATGGTGGTGAGAAGTACTGGAACCTGTTGGCCAGGATGCCAAAGGCGTTCTCCACCACCCGCCTTGCCTGGACAGCCTGCAGTTGAAGATCCTCTCTTCACGGGTGAGGTATTTGGAGGTGTAGGGCTTCATGAGGTAGGTTGTGAGGGAGAAGGCGTCATTCCCCACGATGAAGTAGGGACATGCTTGTGTGTCGTTGGGCAGTGGGTCTGGATCTGGGAAGCCACCATGAGGTTGCTTTCCAGCCCCTCCTTGAGTGACTGGCATTGTATACCTGGGCATCTACTGAAGATGAGCCGTTGCCTGAAGCATCGATGTACATGAATTTGTAGTCAGCATTGACCATGGTGAAGAGGATGATGCTGAAGAAGCCCTTGGAGTTGTGATAAGTGGACCCCGACTTGGCTCGAGCTTTGCAGGCCACGTGCTTCCCATCTATGGCTCCAACGGTGTGGAGGAAGTTCCACTTCTGATACCACTGCTCTGCAACTGTCTTCCAGCCTTGTTCAGTGTGGGGGACTGGAGGAGCTCCTCCATGTATTCTTCGATGATGGCCTGCACCACTTCTCTGACAACAAAGCTGATGGTGCTGGGTGGCACCCTCCAGCCGTGCTGCATGCTCCTGTAGGTGGTCCCTGAGGCCAGGTGGTGCAGAGTGAGTGTCACCTTGAGCCAGGGTCCAGGATGGGCGGGAAGTTGGTGTTTGTCTTTGTCAACCTGGGTGTCAGGTGCTGCAAAAGTTCGTCAAACATGGCTGGAGGCATCCTCATGAAAGTTCTGGAACGCCCGAGTGTCTTCGCTCTGAGCTCCACCATCAGCTTGTCGTAAAGTACGTACTGTGCTCTTCTGGCAAACCATCTTTGGAGCCAGACTTTTTTTGTTGCCTCCTTTTCTTCCTGTAGTACTGTTCACAGAGACTGTAGATGGTTTCGCAGTGTTGCAGAAGGATGTTGGCTGCCGAAAGGATTTTGTCGCAATCCTCGCTGACATGACTGGATGCTGTGGAATAGCAAGAGTCAGATAAAGGCTGCAGAGGTTGCACAGCTGGGCCTGCTGGTCTGAAAGTGAGATGCAGACGAGTTGCTCCCCTTTTTATAGGCAGTATAGGTGTCCCTTTGCATCCTCTAGGCACCTCTAGGCATCCTCTAGACATCCTTAATATCCGAGATAGGTCCCCTCTGCGAACTTTTTTCCGTTTTAAACGCTTTGTTTCCATTCTGCATTCCTAAGGCTTCCGTTCCGCGTCTGTTCCGTTTCCTCCCTGCGTCCGACGGATGGAGTTGTGCGGATGCGCAGCGGATGCCTAGCGGATATAGCGGTATAGCGGATGCGTAACGAATGCGTAGCGGATGCAGAACGGACGAATTGATACATTTTCCGCGCAAAAGTTTTGGGCAGCCAAAAACTTTTGAGCAGATGAAACGTCAATAAACGGATGCTGGACGGATAGAGAGGAAGCAAAAACAGAGGCAGTGAGTAATAAGCGTTTTCCAACGGATGGCAAGCTTTTTTGTCCGTTTTACATCCTCTTTGCATCCGTTAGTGCAGTGTGACACGGCCTTAAGAAATTGGTATCGTAACATAAGACATCTAAGTTAAAGTTTTATACAGTTGTACAACTCAGTAAATCCATTTGGCAGCTTGGAATGTGAGTATGAAGAGTTAATATTCCTTAAAAATATTAAAAATAACATCTGTATGATGTTGAAATTGGGAAATAATTGGAGAGAGGAAAACATACCTCAGGATACAATAAAAGAACAGGTGAAGCAAGGGTGCAGATTTGGATATCTGTCCACCGACAGTGTGGAAGGGCTTCATTAAAATTGGGCTTCAGAAAAACCCAATCTATTTTTTATTCAAGATTAAATTGCAGATTGCAGTAGATAGCTTGCATCACCCTAATATTTGGCAATAAAATATAATGTGATCATACCAACAATCAAATTCCCTGATTCTTTGCTTTACCATTGATTTGACCTCCACAAGGATGACATGAGCTATAAGTTTAGAAAGGCTGAGATTATATTAATTTTTTCCATCCAAATTTAAAAACCAACAAGACTGTCAGACTACAAGACTGCTGTAGCTGTCAGCATAGGCAACAGCCTGTAGGATCAAATAAGATTCTGAGTTATGATGTTAAGATCTTGTTCCAAACCTGGGCCATAATGCTGGGAAGATTAGCTTCAAGTCACAAAACTGCATTATGGAAGCATCTTGGAGAACCAAGCAGAATCCAGAGCAATTGAGTGGTTTCTATGTCCTTAGGTTTGGCTCAAGCTGTATCTATATCATGCATTGGTTCAGCAATCATTTTAGCCATAAACTATGCTGGTAGAATGTAATTTGCCTTTGCTATCTATACAGTTTGATTATAGCTGTTAGCATTCCTTTGGGCAGTAGAAGGGGACAGAAGCTTTAATTTCTGTTCATATCTGAATGTCTTTAATTTCTGTTTTAATTAATTAATTAAATGGTGTTTAAGTCACCTGAACTTTAATTTCCTAGAAGCCTGAAAGACTATGCCCAAATATTTAAAATACTTAACTTCCTTTAGTTCATTAGAGTCATTTATTCACTTGTGCTTCTGTCTTTTACAAGAGAAAATTAAAAGTTTAGATTTATCATAATTAAAGACTAATTGTTTCTCTATATAGTAGGGTGCCAGAATTCTTACAGCCCACTTGATATCTACATAGGACAGTGACTGCATCACTGACATACTTTAGAATTGGGAAGTGGCTGTCATTTAGGTTGAATGCATGGTGTTGACTCTTTAGAAAGTTTTAATCAGAGTATATTAAAGAGTGGTAGGACTAAAATATATCCTTGTTTTATTTCCTTTAATGTCTAGATGAAATTGTTTTTCAATTTTGAATGAAGGGCATATACCTGTGTCACCTTATTGGAAAGATGGATAGCATATAAATTTAATAAATAAATTACTTGCCCAAATCTACTTAAATAAAATTTGTAAAGCTTCTTAGAAAATATCCATAAAATTATATCCCCTTTTGTTTAAATATTGCCTCTTGTTATACGCTACTGTCTCCTTTCTTCTGTTCATGGGTTATCCATATTCTCCAAAGGTTTACAATTTTTAGGAAGTTCAGTGTGGTTCTTGGTTACCTATATTTCAAATTCTAATCTGGATATATTACAGTAGGTTCTTGATAGCTTGATATTTGTTGCAGATAGGGTAGTAATATGTTGTGTTTGGAACATAATTCCTGACCTGCATTCTGTTTTTAGGGCACATTCTGATCCATCCTACTGGAAGGTTTATGCTGGGATTCTGAGACAGCCAGAAATGGTTCTTTCAAAGGGATTTAGTGTTGCCAGGATAATATCTCATCCCAACTATGATTCAACTTCCAAAAATAATGATGTTGCTCTTATGAAGCTACAATCTCCTCTAAATTTTAATGGTATGTACTTATTTCCTTAATGAAAAATTATAAACCTCACTATTAGAAACTCAATTATGCTATGGAAATCAACATAGCTAATAAATCTCTGTTACATTAAATCAATATCACTTTTAAATAAAACAAGTCAAAGAAACTTGCTTTACTTTGTAAAGTAAAATATGATTTTTAAAAATCCATAGTTAATGTTCATAACAGATTTTAGACTGGATTAGACAGACCTAGTCTGATGAATATGGCATGTTATGATGATATGTCACATGATAATTCATTTTATGTCTGCTAGAAAATTGTTAAAATTCTACATATAATCTTTATGTCATGGTAAGAATTAACATCTTTGTTCCCATCTTTTGTCAGAAATATATAAATAATGCACTAGATGTTATTTGTTATAAGAGTACTTTCCTCCGTATTCTTATTAAATTAATAAGATTTATCTATTGCTTTAAATCTATTGCATACAATCTTGACAAAATGATGCACATTGATTTCAAATTACTTTCTGTAATAGTTGATAATATTGAGAGTACACCCAAATTATTTTTATGATTAGTGGGTTTATGACGTTTAAGTATGTTATTGTACAACAGATTTATTCCACATTCATTTTAATTAATTGTACATATAGATAGGTGGGTAGACATTATCAATTGGTCTTTGTAGAAAGTTAAGCTTGATTTTTTTGGATCCCAACAACATAGTTAAAAAGTGACCAGGAAGCTTGTAGACTTGGCATTCAGTAATTTTAAGTATCAAATCCCTTCATTGGTCACTTGCTCTCTGTGCCAGAATCTCAGTTAAAGCATCCCAACAAATAGTTCTTCAACATCTTACAAATATGTAAGAATGCAAGGAGGTTATGATATAGAGGATCTTAATACAATGAAATGTGAAAGTTGTTAAAATTATAATAGTATTAAATTAATTGGAGAGTCACCAATAAAATAGTACTGCTGAGAGCTTGATCCTTTGAAGAAAAGGAGAGCAAATTCCTTATTCCTTTCAGATTGTCGAACCAAGAAAAGGTTGAAGGCTCCCAAATTTAAAGTTTCTGATTTCTACAACCAGTTTAATTGCTAGTTAAACATTTGTTGTCTAGGTTTTAATTCTCTATATTAATTATATTTTACTTTTTATTAAATGGAGATTTGTCAGGGAGAAGAGAAGGGGACTGACCTGTCCATCAAGCCAGTCTGTCAATTGGAGGATTGGGAGTTGACAGCAGTCTATAGGCAGGGGTGGGATTCTACCAGTTCACACCTATTCGCTAGAACCAGTTATTAACATTCTAAGCAGTTTGGAGAACCGGTTGTTAGAAGAAATTACTGGGCTAATCCTGTAAGGAAGGCAGGAAGGAAACATTCTGATGTTGCTTACAGAAACTGCCTCTCCATTAACCCTTATTACATTCTTGGCAGGACTAGACTTCCTGTCTCAGGAACTTCTCTGGAATTTTTTTCCCCTCCTCTGCTGGTGCTTTACTTGTGTGGAGTGACCATTCAAAGTTACAATGGCACTGAAAAAAGTGACTTATGACCATTTTTCACATTTACGACTGTTGCAGCATCCCCACAGTCACGAGAGGCCAGGCGAGGAGATATGTGCCTCGACGTGAGTGATATTGAGTTGTCCCCACCCAGCCAATAACATGATCACCAAGCCATGTTCACCCAGTCACATGATCACCAAGCCACGCCCACCACCTAAGCCACACCCACAGAACCAGTTGTTAAAAATTTTGAATCCCACCCCTGTCTATAGGCATTCATCTCACTGACCAGTGAAATCATCTCACTGAAAATTTTAGAATTTGTTGTTGTTTTGGGATGGCTGCTTTTGGAATTCTGTTAGTATGTTGTCCACATCGATGCACAGCTGCCTGTTCTTGAATGAGCCAGGATAATTTCTGACATGGCATTAGATGGCTCTAAGCTCCTTGTCTGTGGGAGCTTTAGTGTATCTGAAAGGCCCAAGCCTGTCCTTTACAATCTTCAGGTTTAGAATTCTAGAAGTTTCCTATCAAATTATCTTTTCTATCATAGTTACTGATTAACAGTATGTCCTTGCTTCAAAGATTTTATACGACCTGTTTGTTTGCCCAATGCTGGAATGATGTTTGAGACTGACCAACAGTGTTGGATATCTGGATGGGGAGCTAAATACCAAGGAGGTAAAATGAGCTGCTATTAAAACTTAATTGTTAATTATTAGCTGGTATTATGGAACTGATGTTGTATTTCCATTAAAAAATTATTTCACCACTGTGTTCTTGAATTCTTGAGTTCTATTGAATTCTTGAATAGTTTAAGGTAAAGAATTAGCTGAGGGCTCTAAGCATCATGAAATAGTGAGGCTGGATATGATATGGGGAACTGAATTGGCTGCCTTTACAAGATCTAAAGCTCCTTGTGCCTGGCAGATTTCATGCTTAGTTCAAGTAAGTGGATGTGTGAAGTATATTAAAAATTAAATATCAATTTTTGAGGAATTTGTAATCATTTCCAAAACCAAGTTCATGAAACTTTGTACAATCCAATCTCATGTACTTACGTATATTTTCACACATGGGATGAGGGAGAAGAGGGAGGAAAAGTTTAGTTCTTAAAGTGGAAAAGTTGGGAATTGTTGATCCAGTGGGAATCACATTGAAATCTACTGAAAGATCTATAATCAATGATGACCATTTTCCACATATATCTTTGTGAATGAGCCCACACATATTAAACAACTATGCGTTTTTTAAAAAAAAGAATGGGCTAAAAGGGACTACGATAAAATATACAGGAAAAATTAAAACAAGATATGCCTTGCCCAGGAACTTTTCATCACTGTGGATAGTTTTATGAGAAAATTTAGTATTTGCCTTTTCATGTGTAATTCTTGGGTCCTTTCCCAACTTTAGGTAACACTTCAAAGGACCTGAATGCAGTAGCTGTACCTCTGATAGATTCCTCTATATGTAATGGAAGATATATCTATAATGGAATTATTTTGCCTACCATGATATGTGCTGGCTACTTAAAAGGAATGAAAGATTCTTGTCAGGTAAGTTATGAAATGTGAACCACTTTAATATTAATTTGCAAAGACATACAGTGGGATTCAAGTTAAGACATTTCAAAAGAGATAGTCATTAATAAAAATGGGGAAGTTACAATTCTTAGTCAGAACATTAGGGAAACTTAAAAAACAATCCATGTAACAATTCTCTTACTGCTATTGTCAGTTAGTTCTGGGTGTCTTACAATTCTCACAGTGATCATATTGAGCTGAGGAAGTAAGGATGCCTTAAGAGTTACAGTTTAATACAATTAAGGGAACGCTTACTTGAAAAATAATATATAATATAATGGATGCTAATATAAAACAGATTTCCTACCTTCTTTATAGCTTTCTGTCGATATCTTGCTTTTTTATTCTAAATTGTATGGAGGCAAGACCTCTTGTAACATGTAATTCAACAAAAGTCAGCAATTTACAGTAGAAATGTTTACTTGGAAGAGAGACTGCAGGCTCACCCACCTCAGATTAGAAACTTGCACCTGATATTCAGTTCTCCCTAATAATCTATTAAAATAGCTTAATTTCATCAATCATTTATTTTGCATTCCATGCAATCTTTGTCCTAAGCTCAGGAAATAGCCTTTCATTATTCATACGCATTTTCCTTGGATAAATGCTTTTTACTTTGTAACGTTTTAGTTGGAGATAGTTTTCAGATTCTTATATCTGAGGAGGTCCTGAGGATAGGCTAATTGTTCAATTAATTTAAGCAGAAATACTACAATACATTTATGCCTTATGTTTTGTTTTAGGGTGATAGTGGTGGTCCATTGGTAACTATGAAACATTTTTTTTGGTGGCTAGTGGGTGACACAAGTTGGGGAACAGGCTGTGCTACTCAATATAAACCTGGAGTTTATGGTAACATTACTATGTTCACAGAATGGATTTACAGAAACATGCAGGTAACTTTCTAATACACGGTAGAGCATATAATATGCTTTTCATGGTTCTTAAGTATGACATAATAACCGGAAGATCTACATCCACATATCTTAAACTTGGTGGTGCAAAACGCTAGTCTAGAGGATGATATTTTTAATTCCATGCAATTTGCACAACTGCTTGCCTTGTCCTATTAGCTCTCACTCCCAGTTTTCCTTTCCTTTGCTTTGCTGGTCTTTCTCATTAGAGAAAAAGATCAAGGGAATTATATGCCAACTTTCCCTAACCGAAAATTAGAACTTCCTTTGGTTACCTAGGTCTGGCTATCCTTTCCCAGGCTGTATATCCTCCCATGCTTTACCTGTGTCTGTAATTTATTTTTTAATTTATTGTGGGAAATATAATAAGTGCTTGCATAATAAATGCATAAAAATGTTGACATTTTCCTTCCACTCTAGAATTATATTTATCCGCTTCTGTGACATGTGGCTCTCCTGGCATGTGATTCTTTGACTAAGTTATCAAATAAAATTTGCAATGGAAATTTGCATGATCATAAATTGGAACCAATCCTTATGGAGAATTTTCCTTTCTATGTGGAGCAGGAACTCTCCACTGTATGTCTCATAGACCCTTTATTTTGCTGGATGTTTAATGACTTTATTATAATTCTGATTGTCTCCTTGAATATGTCACCAATCCTGAAACTGACTATTTTTGGAATAGAATCTCTTAAATATGCTTCCTTATTTGTTTTTCTTAACAGGCAAACAGATGATACTACTTCCTTTGACTCACTTTTATCAAGGATGAAACAAATCCTTTGTTCCTTGTAAATCATGGTTGTGCTTTCAAAACAACTTCTGAGTCCTTAACACTTCACATGCAGACTGTAATGGGAATGTTTGCAAACTGATCCTAATTTCATATCAAGCAGTTGAAGAACCTGATTTCTTGAATCTGATGTAACAATCAAAGGCAAACACATTCTTTTTACCAACTAGTTGTTGGTTTCCTTTATTTCACTACCAGTTGACGTTCATTTTAAAGTTAAAAATAATGTTTGTAAATTATAAATTTTGTTTTTGCTTTGGAAATCAAATGCAGCATCCCAATGTTTTATAAATGATGTTTAATATTTAGGATATTAATAATGTTGAGTATATCTGGGCTGCTGGATGGCCCAATTTTTTTAAAGTGAGAAAGAACCACATGAATATTTTGATATAAGGTGTGAAAGATTTTTCTTATGAATATGACTATGCAACTTTTGTATTCAAGTATTCATTATTTTTATTCTCTCATAGGTGTTAATGATTCTGAAAATATATAATTTGGATATACATATCTTCCAAAATGTGTGGATAGATTCAAGATCAGTTTATTCTAGAAAACAGAAATACTAATTTCTAGGCACATATCTTTAATGCAGAAAGAACAAAATAAGTATTCCAAAATGTCAATAATTCTGCTTCTGCTGTGGTAGCTGGATGTGCTAGATAGGCCCTCAGCTGCTGAACCTGAAAACAATAGCAGAGAATGGAAAGTTATTTTGTGAAGGTGCATTACGTACTGAATTGAATGTCAGTTCTACCTCATTTTGTAAAACTAACAAAATTGGAATGGGTTAGGAAAATTTATCGGTCTGTTGTGTTTTGTTTTCCCTTAAAAATCCTATTTGCAGAAGGAACATTTTTAAATTTAAAAAATTGATTAATATAATCACAGATCATTGGCATGTTAGGAGGATATCAAGTTTAAGAAAGGCTGCTCTTGCAGCAGTAAAATTTTAATTCTATGAGTCCTATGATTTGGACATAACTAATTATGCTGCTATTGAAATGCACTTTTTAAAATATATCTGTTGGTGAGAAAATTCACTTCAAGTTTGGGGAGTGCAATACTTTTATGCAATGAAGTGCCATTGAAATGGTTATTGAAAACATTAAATGTATTTCAGTGAAGTGAAATCAATGTAAATCATGCATAATTATTACTAATCACCACAAATCCAGTTAGTAAATATTTGGGTTTTTAAGTTTCAAGAATGAAACATACCATTCTTTGTCTCATCCACAAAGAATTTGAAAAATAAATGTTTCACAAATACAATATTGACTTTGTAGTCCTTCCTTCCTTCCTTTCTTCCTTCTTTCTTTCTTATCAAGTGCAGATATTCCCTGAAATGAGTGAGAAATAGGGCAGGGAGAGTGAATAAAGATGAATAAACAAAATATATGCATAAAAATTTCAGCAAAAAAAAATTGTGCATTTTAAATGAAATTAAGAAGGGGGGCAAAAATATGCTTCATCCCACATTTGTCACTTCTGTTCGAACATCAATGATGACTTGCTGACAGTGATGACTATATTGTCTCCAGTATAGGGATGGTCTTGCCTCCCATATTTCCTGTGTCAATCATGCTTGCCCAGACATGGGAATAGGAGGGGAGATTCCAGACAATGTGTCTAGAAGAGCTCTCATCTGCAAACACAATTGCTGGCAGCACCAAATCTTTTTCTATTCCAAGTGCTCTCAGTTCCAGCTTTTTGCCTGGATAAAAGTGATGTCCTTTCTTCAGTTCAAGTATGTTTCAACATAGTACTTAACAATGTTTTTAAACAAAAAAAATTCCTAAATTAAAATTACTGAAAATTGGATATACTTACATACCAAATGCACATACACATACAATATTTCAATAGGCTTTTGTGGATTTCAACTCTTGTGAAACCCTTCCCGATCGGAAAGGCAACTAGTGATGCTGCCTGAGATGAATAATGGGATGTTGCTGTTCAAACATCTAGAGGGTTCAAAGCCCTACACAAACTCTTATTTCTAGCTATTCTTATACTGGAGGGATTGCCTTTTTCCAAGAATCTCTAGCTGTTCAACCAGATTGAGCAGAGTGGGCTTGCTGCAGATCCCGCCAGCCAAAAAGTGTCAGCTGGCAGAGATCAGAAGATAAGCTTTTTCCTCAGTAGCTCCTGCTTTATGCAACTTCCTCCCTTGGGAGATTACAATGGCCCTGATCCTGTTAGCTTTTCATTAGGTCTTAAAAACCTGACTTATGTTTTCATGCAAGAAGTGCTGAATGTGTTAAAGCTCCCGTTCCATGGCTGATCTTGCTCCTTTGTACTGTATATTTAATCTGAATGTTTTTACTATTTTTTTTGTTTTAAAATGTTTTTCGTAATTTTAATCTATCACCTATCCTGTCTATCGTCTGTCTGTCTGTCTGATTCATGTATTAGTCGTGCCTTGCATTAGTCAAGATGGGAGGTGACTAGGCATAGGTGACTGTGAACAGGGTTTTTTGTCCAGGAATGGCCTCCAGACAATGACAAGGCGTTTGGTAAGTTATGTGAACTTACCTAAGCGGTTTACTCAGCAAGTCATGCTTCAATAAATCATATCTAAGAACAATGAGTTAACCCACCTACAATCTATCTATCTATCTATCTATCTATCTATCTATCTATCTATCTATCTATCTATCTATCTATCTATCTATCTATCCATGTTTCCCTGAAAATAAGACCAGTTCTTATTTTATTTTGGGCCCCCAAATAAGCATGAGGGCTTATTTCAGGGGGTGTCTTATTTTTTTTTCCATATATGGTAGGCCCATTTCTGCTTGTTTGCGGTGTGGCAGGAGGTGCATTGTGCCAGTCCTGCCACTGCGAGGCAGGGGGGTGGAGCTGCCCCACATGCCCTGCACCACCTTACCTCAGGGCCCGCGCAGCCAGGCCATCCATGCCCTGTCATCAGTCTCACGGCCACAGCACTAACATACTGCTCAACCTCCCACTCCATTGCAGCCATGAGTAAGCAGGAGTGGGCTGGGAGCCACATGGACTCCTGCTGCACATGTCTACTGGTGCTGCCAGTACGTGAGACAAGTGACAGGGCATGGATGCTCTGAAGTAAGCCAGTGCGTAAGGTATGGGGCAGCTTCATCCCACCCACCTTGTCTCATGGGCAGGGCACCATGAGCGACCAGAAGGAAAAAGCAGCCAGCCAGCTGCACAGCTCTTAAGTAGGAATTATTGGGGTGGGTGGGTAGGGCTTATAACAGGTGCATGTATAAAATACAGTTTGGTAGGTCTTATTTTCAGGGAAACGGTATCATCTATCCTTTGTCTATCTTCATCTTTATTATAATTACAACAATTAAAATAATTTTAAGTCATCCAGAGTCATTGGCTGAAATTGATGGCTATACAAAACGAATGAATGAATAGAATGAATGAATATTTGAAACCTCTTGGTATTCTATTGTTTAAAAAACCTGAGTATGATTTATACTTGATGCTCACATAAACAAAGGTTTTAAAAATTGATATTGTGGTTAAATGGGGTAAAAATTATGTCAAACCAGAATGCACAATAAAGACAGCATCCTTTATTCCTTCAATAAATGTTCTGACCTTCTGCCTTGGAAAGATAAAAACATCTTAATTACCAAGTGAGGATGTTCTGTGACTCTACAGCTTCATTAAAGAAAATTCTTCTCCCTGGTTGCCACTTAAAATTCCCTGGTTGCCATTTCCTTAGTCAGTGTTATTATTCTCAGGTTGCAGATTTGGATCGGGTGGGATGGTTGAGAGGAAATGGCTTAGTTAAGGCTAATTACAAGGCAGCCGCGGTGCTTCTAGCCACTGTGCAGCTTCAATTTACAAGCCCTGTCAAGTCCACAAATTCATACTGGCCACAAGAATTTGCAATTCTTTTTCTCTTTTAATTGTGTTCTTCCTTTGCTTGGTGGGTTGATACATATAACATATTTCCTACTATCAAATTCCTCACTTTCAGCTGGGAGATCTGAAGGAAAATTGTGCATATTCCCAGTTGGCCAAAAGCCTGGGTAATTAGGGGAACCGAAAAAAGTGAAAAAGTCAATGTCCACACAAGATTGAGGAAAGACAAAACTTTATTTCTATATTGAAGCAGAAGAGGGAGAAACCTCTAGGTTTCACACCCAACAAACACACTAGAAATCGGGCAGAGCTACTTTTATACAATTTACTACAGGAAACAAAAAGAATTGCTGGCTGGTTACAAAGTTACATGGCAGTTACACATGCATAAAAGCAAAGCCATTCCCATTATACCATTAATTATTTAATTCTGATTTATTGACTAAAATTGACTATCTGGCTGTATTTTACTATGTTAATAATAAACTATATACAACAAGTGGTTCTCAACCTTTTGACCATGGACCCCTAAGATTTAAACCATAACATTTTTCTCAAGCCTTTGGACCTCCTGTGATGACATCATGTCCCCCCCAGGCATGGGGGGTTGAGACCACATGCACTAATTTACACAATGTTCAGGATTGCCAAGCATATTACAAAGTCTCCACAATTTCAACATAGTGTATTCTATTTTTGTTCTCCTAAATGTTAACCTTAAAAGATGAATGTACAGGTGTTTATTTCTTACTGCAAAAATACATTTCATGCAATAAATTGTTTAATTTCAGGTAATATTTTTGGTGGAAATACTATATGTTGCAGATCTTACTGGAATGCTCATTGGAATAACTGAATTCAAATTACAAAGATTGCTCTGGAATATTCATGTTATGTTTCTACGCACATTTCTCAGATGTAATGTCAACCTGTGATTTTTGTTACTGAATTCTGCTTAATGTTTTATCCTGTATGAATTTTCATTACCAATCTGAAGATAGTAATGAAGTTTAAATGTTCCATATTTCTGCACTAATGAGGTATCAGAGGTGCAAAGTGGTACTAAGGGCTAGGGTGACAAACAATACAAGCAACCTCAAGAGGGCACTGAAAACATTGAGATTTTTTATTATTTTGGCAATCTACAGTATTGCACAGAAAAAAAGTTGGAAGTCATTTCTTTTATCTCTTCATACTTTTCTTTTTCCTTCTATATTTTGATCTGCTACCAGAACTTTTTATATAGAAATATTTATATACAAATATTAAAACTTTTTCAAAAGTTTTTGAGCTTTATGAAGTCGTTCAATCCTTTCTTTTAAAGAATTCCTTATGTTGACAACATCCTTTTCCTCATGAAAGAGATCTTCCAACTGATCTCCGCTTTGCAAAAACAGCAACATTGCATTCTGTAACATCTCAGCAAAATCCCTGAACATGTATAACTATATGATCAAAGGAATCTGAGTACCAAGCCAGACTTTTACACTCTGAAAGCAAAGTTAAGGGGGGAAAATTATACCAGGGTAATATAAATGGCTGGAGACATATGACATTCCATAATCTCTCCCTACCAGGATGTTAAGGTTTACATCAAAGCCTTGTCTTCTGCAAATCTGTACCCCATCACAAAATGAAAATCAAGCTGTTTCTGTTGGGACATCCCTACTGTCACCACACACACACCTGCCAGAAGATACAGGCAGTCCTCAATTTACAGCCATTTGTTTATTCAACGTTACAACAGCACTCAAAAAAATCCTCACATCACCAATCCAGCATCCCCAGTCATGCGATCAAAATTTGGGTGCGTGGCAATTGGCTTGTATTTACAACAATTCTAATGTCCTAGGGTCATGTAATCACCATTTGTGTTTGGCAAATGGTTTGTTTGTTTGGCAAGCAAAGTCAATAGGGAAAGCTGGATTCACTCAATGACTGCATGAATCACTTAACTGCAATGATTTGCTTAACAAACATGACAAAAATCATAAAACTGGGTGTGAACACTTAACAACAGCCTCACTTAACAACATAAATTGTGGTCACAGTTGTGGTCATAAGTCAAGGACTACCTGTACTGTCCCATAGTCAACTCCACAAAAATTTATAAATCCTATAAGTGACCACTTTTACAGAAGCTGCAGTTCTGTTTACATGGACTTTCATGAAGTGGATAAACTCAGCAAATTAGTGCCAATAAACTAATTTGAACTGTCGTCATGATATCATAGATGTAAAAAGAATGCTGACTTTCTCTTCAAATGAACTCTTAAAGATTATTTCATTTTCCTTCATTTTTTTCTGTTGGCTAAACATACTCAAATATAATTTGATATTCCTTGCAGAGCTGTTTTCAGACACCTCAATGTATCAATAGCTCCTTCTGACTTTGCTCTAATTTGTCATGGTCTTTTTGAACTCTGGTGTCCAGCACTGACATAGCCTTCCAAAGTAGAATCTCAACAGAGTAGAGGGGAAGAATTATTTAATAAAATAATTACTAAATAACTACTCTTCACATATACATTCTGCATTTTAGTATCTTGAAAAATTATGACATAAAATTTAATTTAACCTGAAGAGAACCTCAAAGCTGAAATCTTGTGTCTTTGCAGCATTCCACCCATACCAGGAGGCCCCAAGCAAAGCAGTTCTTGGTTAATGCTACACTATGTCAATATGTATATGTCATGGCCCTGTCGGAGCCTGGGTCTGAGGAGGAGGAAACAGAGTCAGGGCTGACAGAGGAGGATGGTGCAGCCCCTGTTGCCTCAGAGGAGCAGGACACGGCAATCTCAGTCCCTTTGGCCTTGGAGATGAGGCCAGTGATGGAGAGAGCATGCAGGACAACTGAGGGAGGGAGGAGGAGATGGAAAGAGTAGGCAGCTGCAGAGAGGAGCAATTACCTCTCCTGCCCCATCCTCAAGCATGGAGGGTGGAGAAGAGGCAGGATCAGCGCAGGGTGAACCAACGGCTGGGGGGGAGGGCACCCCACCCCTCACCACAAGGCTCACCTGGGGAATAAGATTTAAAGATGCCCTGGGGAGGGGCAGTTGTTGGGAACAAGTGTTGCCTTTTTTTCAGCCCTGCTTGCAAGTCACTGACATCCTGTCACCTTCTCTTACTGTGCTTAGCTTTGCTTTGCCTGGGTTCAACTTGCCTTGCTGTGGGCAAGTACTCAGTGACACAGCTCTTCTTTGTGTTGCGGTGCAGCTCCAGCAACCCCTCCGTGCGACGAGAGGCTTCCCTGGAACCATGTTTCCTGAACTGTGTTTGTTCTCAGAAACTGGCTGCTTCTCTGGACTCAGAGCAGCCAGGAACTAATTTGTGTGTGTTTGGAGCATTGATCTTGGACTTACACTGAACTGTGGGAACTTTGGGGAGAAAAGTTGGAACAATAAAAGGAAGTTAAGCCTACATTCCAGCTGTGTTGCTTTTATGCCCAGCCCTGGATCATCACAGTATACATGTGTTTGTGTGCAAAGGCCAACATATTTCTAGGTCTGCAGGCTGTCATATGATTAATATGGACCTGTGAAGCTGATATGCTAATGATTTCATCATGCAAACACTGCACGCTAATTACTTTTATGAAACCTTTGCAGTTTTGTTCATTTAAATCTGTAAAAGAAGGATATCTTAATAAAAGTAAAAAGATACTTGTTACTTCAGTGAAATATTTAATTGTAAGTACTGAATGTTTGATACCCAAAGATATCCCCTCAGGGAAGTCAATATATTTTAAAAACTACTAAATTACGTCTATTAATGGCTAAATAAATGAAACACACAAAAGGGATTTAAAAATAGAGATAAATCACTCACAAACTATTGAACTTACTTTAAAGTAGGCAGCCACATGGTAAAGCATTTGTGCCACTGAGCACTCTTCTGCAGAATCAGTTTCATCAGGAGAGATTTTTGTCGCTCTTACAGTTCTAAAATCTTCACTATAAATAGTGTCCTGGCAGTACACTATATTTTCCAGTTTAAATTGAGTGAGTATCATATTTTCTGCTTTCTCTTCTTGTGCGCTCTTTAATTCCTCAATTTTGCCCTGCATAACAAAAAACAGTGTGCCATATTTGTGGGACTGAAACAATTATATGGTTCCTTAGGTATTGTATTATAGTTTTTCTTCTTCTTTTTGCTTGACTTAGAGATTTTATTATACGTTTTTGTGGATCATTATTAGTCATCCAGAATTTATATGTGTTTCTCCAACCTCAACTTTTATTTAAATATGTTAAATTTCCCCAGTATAATGCTTTTCAGGAGGTTTGAGAATTACAAGAATATCAATCCTATCCTTGATGGCTTATTTAAAGTGTATGGAGTTAGAGCACAATCTGAGTTTAGTAGAATTACAATTTGGGGGAAAATGGTTCCCCACAGATCAGAGTGGAATCTAGACTGTAGTTCTACTCTGCCTTGAAAACAGAAAATAAGTCTGACTGGAGAGCAGATAAGTCAAAATGGTGAACTAGTTCAAGTCACACTATCCATCATGTCATCAATGCAATTAACTGTGCTAGGACCTAAATATAGATTTATTCTTTGTCAGACATGCACATATACATCTGAAGTGGACAGTGATCCATAAAATCTTCCAAAATAATGAATTTGTTTATTATCATGCTTTATTGTTTTCACTTTAAACTACATGGCTATGCTTTTCAAAATTCATTGCAGGTATGGCTAATAATTACCTGAGCAGATCTGCAGAGAGCATAGAAACTACTGAAGTGTTGGATAGCAAGTTCCAAAAATGCATTCTGTACAAGTTCTAGAAAAAAGAGGGAGCAATAACAATAGAGGGAGCAATTTAATGAAAGGAGCAAGTAAAATTCTAGGCAGATCCAGGGGTGGGATTCTATCTGTTTGGACCAGTTCTACAGAACCGGTTGTTACGATTCTGTGCAGTTTGGAGAACTGGAAAATCATGCCACTGGCTGGCCCTGTCCTACCCTGCTTACTCTGCCCCACCACTCCTTATGTCGCAAACGCACCACCCAACTTGCCCGCATTGTGCCTTCATCTAATTTTGGTAAGTTGTTTTTCTTTTTTTTCCCCGACGATCACTATTTTGACTATCAGCTGTGCCACCATTTAGATTAGCTAGAAAGCAGGAAACTGTCAGATTTCTTGCTTTCTAGCTAATCTAAATTGCTGTTGTACTGCTTTGCCTTCACTCAGGAGGCTTCCCTGAGGCCCAGTCAGGGGTGGTATTCAGGGGTTGNAGTGCAGACTCAGGCAACAGATTGCAGAAAGGTAGATCTGTGAGTGAATCTGTGATTCTACAAGCAACTCAATCTGCCTGCCTGCTTTGCCTGATTTTGGGTAAAAGTTGTTCTTTTTTTAGTAAAAAAATTCAATATTTACATAAATATTTATCGTGTTTACATACAAGCCACGCCCAATCAGTTACATGACCACCAAGCCACACCCACAAATTAGACCATGCCCACATAACTGGTTAAGAAATTTGAATCCCATCCCTGGGCAGATCCCAATCTGGATATTCAGCACTTGGATATTGAGATTAAATCCTTTACACCTCCTTTGATCTACGTAAATATGTATGTTAAAATCAAAAGTGTGGGACATAAGGCATGAAACAAAGTTTTTTCTACAGATTTCTGTTTACATCCAATATGTGTATATATTGGATGTAATATAAATGCTATAAAGCGTGTGTGTATTTCAGAGCGGAATCCTGGAAAAATCTGAACAATTTTGTACAACATGTTTTTAATGTAAAATTGATTTATTAACTGTATATCTTACATTTTAAGTTAAAAATGGAGTTGTGCCAGTGTTCCAATGAAATCACCAAGAACTCTCCATATTAAACTATTGAGAGACCATATCTGGTACAAAATCTTGCAGGATCAGAGATGGGATTTATCTGGTTTGGCCCAGTTCAGCCGAACTGGTTGTTAACTTGGTGTGTAGTTTAGAGAACCAGCTGATCCCACTACTGGCTGGCCTCACCCCTCTACTCCTGGCACTCCTTGCCTTGGCCGGCCTCTCCTGAGGCCATTTTGGTATCTCAGTGTTCCTTCATGGGTGGTTGCCTGCAGGTGGGGGTGGAGCCAGGGGCATCCCTCTGTCCCTCCATGGGCCCAGTCCAGTGCCCTTCCTCCTCCTCCTCCTCCACCAAGCTGATGCACCCGAGCAAGACTGCCCTCCTGGCCTGCATCTACACCTGAATGTGCTCTACATCTGCCTGCACAAGTTCATTGAGTAGTTCACCAACAACACTTTGCCACCACCTGCTGCAGGTGCACCCTTCCCAGCCTTCAGGGTGGACTGTGGCATCAGGTGAGCCCAGAGACACAGAGAGAAAGAGGTATGAATGGGTGACTGGGTGTGTGTCTGACACTTGGCTATGCAAGAATAATAATAAACAGCTAGGCTTTTTTTTTTTTTAAGGTTTCCGGTTTGAGCTTCTTCAGCGATAGACCGAAATCTGCGATCATGCGCAGTT
>BHFT01054824.1:0-32793 GCA_004320025.1 Laticauda laticaudata
CCGTTCTTTTCCATTCTTTTCTGTTCTGTTTATGCAAATTTTTGCCACTTTTTGGAGCAGATGACAATGGATGGAGGCACCCCTGAAATTTTGCTCGTCCACTGTGTCCTTTATGCATACATTTTGCGTCCATCGGCCAGAGGGACCGACCTTTAGAGACATGTAAGATTTAGTAATCTGCCAATTTCATTTGTACAGAGTTACTAGTTTCCCCAAACAAGTTATTTTGTGTCTGTGCTGTTTAGGTATCCATACTTGGCCATACGTACATCTCATGTTGGATTTATTTCCCAAATGCACTTTTTTCCATGTTTCTCATAGGAAAAAAAAAGTGTGGATGTGGATATTTTTCTTTACTGTGAGCAATTTTTTGAATAGCAAACTACATCTAAACATTCTGAAGGTGCATATTTAAGGGGAATGAAATCTTTATGGTCCAATGACCATAATAAAAATAATGGTGCTACAAAAAGACTCCATATGTAAGTGCAGGAAATGTTAATCATAAACTAAGTATGCATTTTAACCATGTGGCCATGTCCTCTTATATATAACATAACAAAATTTGGCTACGTTTAATATGACAGAATCCTAGTTACAAATTTATATATTGTAAGTGTGGGGTTATCAATGCTATAAATGTATATCACCATAAAATGGATAATATAATAAAATGTGATTTACATTTTTATTAGCCCTTCCACTGGATAGACCTCAACCAAATTGAAATATCAATCCCTTTCAAGAGTATTTTAAGAGTATTCTTATACATCCCCATTTCTCCTACTTAGCCAGATTAAAAACAGCAAAATTGGACTGAGAATTCTGATAGATCCTCATTCATCTTAGTTTTAATTGGTGAGCCAAATATTCCACCTTTCATCCATTATTTAATACTGGTAGAATATTGTAGCTTCTGTTGTACAAGAATCTCAGCCACACTCATGAAAAAGTATTCATTTGTATACATCTTTTCTGCTTGTGGACTAGAATAGAAATAGAAATGTTCTTAAGCTGGGGACTGTCCCTTGTCCATGTATGATAAGCTAAAAATACACACTAAAGTAAAATAGAAGATAAAAGAACATTTTTTTAAGAAAATCACTTTTATGTGATAATTTTGTAATAACTTCACACTTCTTTGCTACTGAAAAAAATAAAGTTCTATACCATATTCTAGATGTTCTGGTAGTTATAAATAAGGTTTTGGGGGCTAATAAATCCCTTAAGCTCCTGGCTATATGATTCTGCTTTCAACAAAACAACATTAAGTTTGCCTTTTAGCCAATTATATGCATCACAAAGTTTGCGTTCATCTATGTCCCAATCTTTTACTAACTTCAGCAGCCTAGCTTGGGGAAGCTATTTTCCAAACATTATGAAACCTATTTCCAAGTAGAAATTAAAATTTAGATTATATTGTATCTTCCCACACATCCATCTCATCCAATCCAATGCTAATTTTTCAAATAAAATTCATTTGTGCAAATGTGTCTAAGTTGCATAATTTATTTCCTATGGCAGAAGCTAGGCTACTGATTTGTACTCTTTTAAATTTAGCATTTGAGAGCCAAGGAATTTAGTCTTCATTTCATAAACAAATGGAAATCAGTGAATAATAAAAGAAAAACACAGGCTGCATTATGTTTTAAAGCCAGGATGAATTAGTGTAAAATACATTGAAATAAAGCTCAGAGTTTTATACTTTATCTAATTTTCTTTTCCCAATTACAATCTTTGGAGAAAGTATATATTTTTATACCTCTGCTTCCAAACTGGTACATTTCCATTTTTAATGACAAATTTAAATGCAGAAATATATCAATAAGTGTAGGTATCAATAAGTGTAGGTAGGTAATATAACATTTACCTTCTATACTGGACTGCCTAAAATGTCTCCAAATCAGTTATAATCTACAGGTGTATTTTTTCAGCAACATTCTTTTTTCATTTAAAAAGTGCCAAGTACATTAATGCTAGCTTATAACAAAATGAAGAATGAATGATGATAGATGAGGAAAACGATTATGGGATGAGAGGGAAAACAGGAGACTTACTTGGCCTCAGTTATGCAACTGATGTTTACTTTTCAATGAGCTGCATAATTTTGCATGGGGAAAACAGTAATTAAAATATAATAAATTGCTATTCAAGAATGGCACAATAACTTCTCCAATTTGGTATTCTCCAGATGCATTTGGGGTGTTTATTGGAGGAGTTCATCAAATTGAGTCTAGGCAAGCAAGTGACCTTTACATAAATGGCACCCATAGATTGAAGCATAGACAGCTGACTAGTTAAGCCTAAAAACTGAGGACTACAGAGTTGAATCCTCCTAATATTAACAATTTGGATGTAAAATTACATGAGTGGACTTGTGAAGCCAATATAGCTTAACTTAACCTACTATGTACAAAAGGTTGAAGATAAATAACACATTGTTGTGGGCCATGCTTAATTCTTCAGAAGGAGATGGAGATACAGGTAGAAAGATAGTTGAGTGACTGGAGTGAAAAGAATGATTTGATTGGATTGATTTGATTTGGGGCTTCTAGCATTTCAATTTTTGGAGCTATCACCCTTTCTCCATCTTTCTGATTGTGAGAAATCAAGAGCTATCCCATTAAGCTCTACAATTTCCTCAGGAATATTATTATGTAATGAGATTAATATTGGAACCTTGATATACCTAGAAATTTATGGAGAGAAAACTTGAAATATATCCTATTTTAGGGGTACCCTAAATGTTCTTTTTTTGCAGTTCTCCCTTATCAACAATCTTCTATCTTCCTTTTGTCCTTTCAGAATATTTTCTCTTCTTTTGTTTGGTATTTTTTCCTTTCAGCATATTTAAGCAGCATATTATTGTATCTCTCCAAGCTTAGAATTCAAGAAAGCACACTGAATTATGTTGTCAGTAAAACTGAATTATTGCAAAAGATATAACCTCTTTTTCTCCAGTTATCAGCTCAATGGATTCCCTTATAACTCTTGAGTTCTTTAATTCCTCCATGTACTTTATTGTCAGACAGATTGGCAGCAACAAAGATATAACAAAACAGAGATAAATCACAGGAAATAGAAATGAAAGGAGATAACACAAATGCAATGGGAATATGAAGTGAGTGATCATAGTTATGATAAATCTGATCAACTGCATATCAATCAGTTTCAAATGATGTTTCATTGTTGCATGTATTTATATAAATATATCTGATTGAGGAAATATACTTACCATTGAAGGTCTTTTCTCCTGGAAGATGTGATAAAATGCTCTAATTACTCAACATTTCTATGCAGGGATTGCAGAAAGCAATCCCTGTAGAAATTAAGGAATGTGGAAGCAATTCCATGTCTAAGGAGCTGAAAGAAATCTTCCTGCTCAGGCTTAAAGAAATTGCTCCCTGGGGATGGGCATCACTCCAGATAAACTAAGCTCCTTCATTATTTGAGGTATATTCTAGAAATGGCCCAGAGGGATAAAGAATGTGGTTCAAAGTTGCCTATACATAGTACCAATGCACAGGCTGGTTTGCATCTTTGATTATGACGCTAGGTGTTTTTTCTCACTTCCATTTAAAAATGGGTCAAACATGCCTTAACATCATTTTCCTGTGAGAAAAATGATCTGATTCCTCCCTATATTGAAATAGTCTTAAGACATGCACATGTTAAAATGGCAACATTTCCCCCCAACCTTCCTCATTTTAAGAAGTGTTGCCACACACAATCTGATGCATTTTTATTGACCATTCTATCAGTATCACAATCACTTAAAGTAAGCCTTGAGGGTCATGTTCCATATCTCTGTGCCAGTTGGAGATTAGGTCCTGGCCAATCTCCTCCAGAGTGCTTTGATTTTGGGCAGTAAGATAGTCTGGTACTTTTATATCAGGGTCTTTTCCTGATCCAAATCTTCTCTGCCAGATCTTTTTGCTGATCCCCAGTTCAAAGTGTTGCACTGATTTGAACCATAATTGACTTGTGGTAGTGGTAGGGGACAGGTTGCACAATGAAGGGGGAAGGACAATCAGTCCTATTGCTTCATGGTACAACTCTTCTGGTGCCTGTCATCTACTGAATGGCCTACTTTTGAATCAGCACTACATTCATGTCAAATAAAGACATTAATTATCAGTGCAAATCAGTCAAGGATGGGATTCCCAGCCAGTGCACATGTCCAAAAAATACTTTGTTAAAATTAGAACAAGTTTTGATAGAACATTCATTCATTCATTCATCTAGCCATAATATTTATGTAGCTGCCCATCTTATAACCAATACTAGTTAGTTCCCAATCAATGATCTGATCTCATCATCTGTTAAAATATACAACTAGTGTATTTCACCACTCCCCACCCTTGATATGCTGTGGTGCATTGTAAATGAGGATAGCACCATTTGCCATCACCATTTGCTATCTGTTGCTTCTGATAAAAAAAGTAATTAGCTTTCACCATGTGAAATGTAACATCTCCAGTTGCAGGCTTGAGTTTACAAGACAAAAACCATGTTAAAATAAGTTGATTTAACACAAGGAAAGATGTTTATCCTTCCTTTCTTTTCTCTCTTTGATCTGCAAAAGAAAGCTGTCTTTAAAATGAAACTGAGATTTCAGGAATTGTTCAAGAGTAAACAATTTAATCCTTCTCATTAGAAATACGATGGGTGGTTACTCCCACATCTTATTTCTAATGACAAATTTATTTAATAAAGCTAAAAATTACTTTCATTGATGTATTTATTAAGAATAATACATTTAATTCTTATCCAACCTAACCTCAATCAAATCAATGAACTATTTATTTTATTCACTGAGTAGTCGGATTGCAAATATTAATTCTTAGCATTGTGGGATTACAAAGTTTAAAAAAAAAATCCTGCTATAAATCTTGAAAGGGAGATAATAAATGGAAGATGATGATGATGATGATGATGAGAGAGAGAGGGGGGGAGGGCAGGCAGGCAGACGGCACAATTTTTTTCCAGCATGCATGTTGTGGGAGAGGATTGATACACATAGGGCTATTCTGGGTATGGTCTGAACTAATTTTAGATGACTCAAGCAAATAAGAGAAACCATATATTCTACAGCTCCAGAAATCCCTTTTGTCTTAGACGGTATTCTCCAGTTTGTTGCATTTCACAAAGATGAATAGGATATCTCAATCATGGCAGTAACTGTGTATTTCACAAACTGAAAGAAAACAATGAGGGTGAATGAAGGTTGACATCAATTTTCCTGAGCTCCTACTTACTTGCCTCCTGATTCTTTGAGATGTTCTATATAAAGCTATGCATTTATACATCTGTTAGCTAATAGAAGAGAAAGAAAAGGGAATGACTGAGAAGAAACTGGAGGCTGTGAAAGGGAAATTGCCTGAGAAAAGCAGACGAAAGAAATGATGCAGAGCTAGTTTTGGGACAAGCTCCATCTAAGTCAGCCAAACAATAAAAAACTTCAATCAAATCTCCTATTCTGCAAAGAAACTGCTAGTATATCATTTCTTGTTTCAAATAGATATGAGTCACTTGGAAAATGGAAAAACAGCCATTATTTGAGAACTCAAAGAAGTTCTAATTGAAAACTTGGTTACATCTGAGGCTCTGATGGTGTGGGTGAGCCCATTCCTTCATCATGGTTGTGCTAAATGCATCTTCTCAGCTGCTGTGTTAATGTTACATTATTTCTATTGCTTTTAATTTTGATTGCTTTGTACATTTTTACTGTGTTTCAAATGTTACCTGCCCAGAGTCATCCTTATCAGATACACAGCCATATAAATAAATACACAAATAAATTTAATCGAGAAGTCATTTCTTCTCAGTTTCCTTTCAAATTCCTTCATTTCTCCCTGCTTTTCAAAGGAGACAAGAATACATAGAGACACAACTAGGAGAGACTGTTTCACTGGGATAGCTGAATTGAACTCATGTCATTAATATTATATATAGCATCAGCATTATATAAATATATAATTATATATAATTAACTTAGGTATATATAATTAATACACACACAAACAAATATATGTGTGTGTGTATAATATATATATATGTGTTGTGTGTGTGTGTGTGTTTTCTTAAGCTTTCGCGGGGTACTTACATGTGTGCTGTTCAGCTTCCCTCGGGTATTATCTCACGTCATGTAGTGCTGTTTAAACTTTTAGCAACGTTTCAGCAGAATCTCATCTGCCATCATCAGGCTTCTGTATGGATGTGGGTCTCACAGCCTCTGGTTTCAAATTCGAGGCTGCCCCTATTCTGATTGGCTGGGAGTCTAGGTCTGTGTTCACTGGACTGGTGGAGTTTGATTGATTGGTGGTTTCTGGTTTATTCTGTCTGTTTTGTGGCTTTGATTTGGCTGGCAACACTCTGTTCCTGTGCTGGAGGGCTTCAGTGCAGCTTGGCTTCGTGTGAAAGGACGGCTGCTATCCATTTAGGAAGCCAGGTTTCACCTGAGTGGCCTGGTGGGGAGGTGTTTGAGTTGGAGGCATCAGAGGAAGTCTGTTTGTGCTCAGGTGTTTGTCTGTTTTGTGGTGTGGAGATCTTTCTATTTGGGAGTGGCAGGCTTCCAAAATGGATTGACAGTCTGCTGGAATCATCTCTTCTATTCATGCTTTCAGGTCTTTTTCAATCTCTATAGTTCTCTGATGATTCTGTGGCTGGGGTTTTCTATAGTGGGCCAGGGTTTTAGTGCCATTGAAGTTGATGTTGTGACCTGTGGTTTTCATGTGTTGGACTAGTGAGGAGGTGTGTTCCAGCTTTTTTACTGCATTTTTGTGTTCATCTAGGCGGGTACTTATCTTCTATTAGTCTGTCAAATGTATGTGGCCGGGCATGATGTACAGGGAATTTCGTATATGCCTTGGTTTTCCAGTCAGTTTTGTCTTTGGGGTTTCTAAGGATGGCTGCTATTTTTTTGTCTGTTTTGAAGGCAGTTTGATGTGATGCCTGTGTAGTATCTTACTGATTTTGTCTGTAGTACCTCTTATGTAGGGCAAGACAGCTGTTTCCATAGGTCTGTTGGTCTTCTAGGTCTCTGTTATGTCTTGGTGTGTTTTTGTGGATCAGTTGGTGATTTTTGTTTTTTTGGAAGCCATTGGCTGTCAGGGTGCATAGTTCAGTCTTTATATGTGTCTTATCTGCCAGGCGTTTGGTTCTGGTAATTAGTGTTTTCGCCAAGGAATTTATCTGTGCTGGGTGGTGGTTGGGATTGGGCGTTGAGGTAAGCGGTTGGTGTGTGTTTTCTCTGGTATATGGTGTGTCCCAGTGTGCCATCTGTTCTTTTGTAGATTAGTACATCTAGGAATGGTAGTTGTTGTTTATTTCCGTTTCCATGGTGAACTTGATTTTGGGGTGTTGTGCTGTTTAGGTGTGTTAGGAAATTGTTTAGGTTTTCTTTTCCATGGGGCCAAATCACAAATGGTGTCATCGATGTATCTTAGGCCATAGTTTGGGTTTGTGGGTGGCATTAAGCCAGGGCTCTGGATTTGAATTCTTCCATGAACAGGTTTGCAATGACGGGTGACAGTGGTGATCCCATAGGGATCATATATATATATATATATATATGAATTCTAAATTCTGTCCCAAAGGCTTACAAAATCCACATTTGTAACACTGAAAATGAGAATTAAAAAAATCTATATCCACATTTGAAGAATAAATAGTTTGTTAGACATCACCCACTGGTTTCATGTAATTTTTAAGCAAAAAAATAGGAGGAAGACAGGGCCCTGAAGCTCTGAGAGCTTGATTGATTTCCCACACATACCACTCCAATTGTAACTAGCCTAAGAGGAAGGAGGAGAACCACTCTGCCAAACTCCTGAATCAATCCAGAAGGATACTATGTTCAATGGTTTGAGAGGATCCTGAGAAGTCAAGATGGAGTGGATCAACTTATTCCATCCTGAGTCTATAAAAGTTCATCAATAAGCATGACCAAAATTGTCTCAATACTAGGTCCGACCCTGAATCCATACTGAAATAATTGCATTTAATCTATTTTTTTTTAGAATTACTAGGATCAAATTTCTCCTAAGTAATAACACAAGAACATGTCTCAAGCAATTCCATTAACCATGAATAATTGGAGTTCAACTCATTGTGGACCCTCTGAGGAATAGTTCTCAGGATTTGATCATGGGTAGGGGGAAGGAATGGTAACATTTTAAAATGTAATATTTAAAATTTCAACTTTATTCCAATTGGCAGCAATACTAAGTAGACCCTCAGGAAGCATAAACATTTTTCTTTTGCCTAACATCAGTTCCTGTAAAGGTATTCAATAAATATAAAGTAGGATTAAGTGACACTTTTACATACTGAATTTTGGTCAACATTCTTCTATAGATGCATGTGCTCTGTAAAGAAAAATAGATAGACTTTTCCTCACAGCCCTGTCAGCAGTTGGATGGAATACAAGTGAAAATGTATACGAGCTGTGGTGGTATGCATTTAGACCTTATGTACTCGAACTGATATAGACCAAGCTACCTTAGAAATCTCTATCATGATCCATTGTGTATCTGTAAAGGTTATATCCAAATATACCATCAAGCAAGAATGCAAACCATTACCACTTGCAAATGAAGTTCTACTCAGATAAGAGTAGATAGCAGCTGAAGTTATGTTCCTTGGCCTCCAAAAATAAAATACAAAATTCAATCCCTACTAAATGTAAGTTAAATAAGAAAATAAGACTGATTGTTTCATATTAATTGGTTTTTTAGACTTGTAAATGTCTTCAGCTTTAACATGCCATCTGTAATTGCTTTATCATTAAAAAACAACTGTAAGAAAGATAGATGATTTCTAATGGGGAATAATGGGGAAAAGGGAATAAAAGCTGACCTAAAATATAACAGAATGTAAAAGAATTATTAGTGAGTTACTTTGGTTTGTTAAGTAACTTCATGAAAGAATGAATATTTTCCAAAAAGCTGTGGTCTTGTGTCGATTCCATTTCTATCTATCCCTTATCTTGTAGGGATAACCAATCAATTGTTTAAAGAAAAATACATGAACATAATTGTATACATTTGGAAATTCTGCCTTCCATGTACAGCAATTTAATGTTTGTTCATGAATTAGAAATAGGAATTCTATGTGTAAGTTGAGCACATGAAGAAGCAGAGTTTGGGTAAGTTTGGGTAGCTGCTGCTTCTCCAGTCTTATTATTTTTGACAAATGAAGAGTTATTGTTGAGTAGAAAGCACATTTTCATTCCAAATGGGTTAGAGAGGTCTTCATCCTCTATTCTCCATCCACAATCTTTCTCTTTTCTCATTTTCAGTCATTTCATTTTATTCATTCATTCATTCCGATCATCTTCATATATTCAATTTTGATTTCTGAATCTACAGCTTCCCAGTTACTGAATGACTTAATATCTTTCCTCAGTTTTGACTTCTGTCCATATTAACAAAATCTGGAGGACCAGTTTCCTTATCTCTTATAGAAGCTGTGTGATGCCTTCTGTGTTCAATAATGTGTATGGATGACATTATTACCTGCCATCACAATGCCACTAGACGGCGCCAGATTTAATTGTATTGAGATTAAGTAAGCATTCTGCATATAATCTCTTCTTGCTGGAGAGAGAGTAAAAAGTTTGTATAGCTTCTCAATTATAGCAAAACTAATCATGAAGAAGAATCCCCAACCTCAACCCAGCAAAGGCCAGGCCATCAGTTAAAGAGGCTAGGTTAACTCTGAAGCTCAACTGTCTGAGCTGGAAATCTTCCACTCCTTCCAAATATTGAGGGAAAGAACAGTCTGTTCACTTCAGCATTTAAATAGCAAGTCATATATGTGCATCTTCCAGTTTAGATGAAAACTCCATAGTTTATACAACAGCATTTCATAAAGTTAGAGAATTACCTTCAATGTCTTGATCCAGCTCATGCTCTTGTTATTAAAAGCTATCAGTCTAAACAAGTTGCTAAAGATGGAAAGTTGCTGTTTTTTGCCAAGGAAGAAAATACAGGAGAGAGAAGAGAACAAGAGAGTTCATTTGCAGTAATGAAGCTGTAATGGTGGATCGGGTATCAACAGCATCACAAATCAATTTTGACCATGGCAACATTGATGTTTTCAAAGAAATAATGGAATAAAATAGCTTTGGAATATATCAGGTCCATCTCCTGGTCTATACATTTAAACAGGTAGAAAAAAAAATATGGCCAAATTTCTGTAAATGATCACAGGGCTGTGTAAGAGAAGACAGTCAAGATTCAGTGAGTGAATCCATAATTTCACTTGGCAAAAACAACTTTAGATGACTGAAAAAACACAAACAAGCCTACCAAGTATTCTGTTACAAATTCAGCTATACCACTTGACACCATTTTTTAAAAAACAGCACTTGCTGCTTGTGAAACAAAACTAATTCAGAAAGGAGAATATTATACATCTTCAGAAAAAACTGAATACAATACTCTTGAATCTGGATTTACTGCCCAAAAAGCTATTGTGTTACAAACACCACTTCTAGCTGCAGATACTTTGGGGATTCACAGCTCAAGATATGCAGTATGCCTGAGTGCAGGCAGCAGCAATACTATAAATGAGAAATCTTGACTTTTAATACAGATGTGGTTTCATTGCACTCCTTTACATGAAATATGCCTCTGCATATTCACAGGCACACACAGGCTCAGACATAAACAAATATACAGTCAGACTATATACACTCATCCCAACTCCCATGCTCATGACTCATCTTATATTAAAGACTCATCTTATATTAAAGATATGGTTGCCAGGAAAATGATAGGAATATGTTGAATTGTTCTTCTCAAATTCATCCTTGTATATATTGGTTGCACTTGGGAGTATATGAAAGACACGGAAGAAAATACAGATCTATGGAATCCTTAGTGCTCTCTAAACTTGGTTCTTTTCTCACAGTTTTTTCATTACCCCACTAGGTAACATCATCAGTGCTAGAAGGGTTTGGGTTTTTCTCTCTGGTTATATACAAATGGTTTGCCCTGTCAGTGGTGGTGGAAGTACTGTTTTCTTCTTCCATCCCTAATCAAGGAACTACCAAGAAGGAAACAGTGCTCCCACCAAGACATAGGGCAAGCCACTTCCACCCTTTGGAAAATGTTGCACCCCCTCAGAGTGAAGATTGGCTCCTATCCTCCTGAAGACATGGCTCTGCCAGTTGGCAATGGGGGAGTATCATGCTGGAAGTGGTTGATGGACCACCTCATCCATCAACCTCACCTCATCCCCTGCACACCTTATTCCCTCCCACCCCATTTTTAATGCCACAGGGAGGCATACATAGATAGTGTATGTATATACCTTATGTATAATTCTGTAGTTGTTTTTAACCTTGTAAGCTACCTTGTGGCAAGATGAGCAGCAAACAATTTAATAAAGAAATAAATAAAAATAAAAAAGTGAACTTTCTAGGACAACAAACACTATTAACTGCAGGAACTCATAAGGCATCAGGTTGGTGATAAAATCAAATCAAGCATTATTCAAGTTTATAGAGGATGCTATCCCAGATAAGAGGAGACTACATGGCCAGGTAGTAATGGCTAGGAGAGAAACAGAAAAAGTATTCATTAGTACAAGTATTCAGAGATTTCTGGATGTAGAACAAGTTCACACATATTGCAAATCAATGTTTGATGTCAAATATTCCATGCTGTATATGAATATTCCAAATATGAAAAAATTTTAAATGATGTTCATATTTCAACTGTAGAATATTACATTGGATGCTAATTATATTTTGCCCATAACTCTTGTATTTAATTGGAGTAGAAAAAAAAGGAACCTTCAAATTAATATATCCTACATCCGATAAAGCCCTTCCTCTATTTTATCTACTATTGCTGATAAGAAAGTTGTGCTAATTTCTGGACAGCATCACAATACCAATTAGTGTCCCCCTAGTGTCTTTCATACTCTGGGATATGATCCAGAAAAACATTTTGTTTTATGAGATTTACTTGACTGGCCTGGTAAAGGGGCTGGAAAGAAAGATTTTAAAAATACAAGCATTTTGTTACTATAAAAAAATGTTGGTGCCGACTTGCTGGAAAAAATTGAGATTAATATAAAACTTTCTTGCATGCATAATCCATACAGAATAGAGCCAGAAAATGTGGTTTAGCAAATTTAGAAAGAAGGTGCATTGAAGAACCCATTAAGGTTCTTTAAAAAAAACCCGTTGCCTTGTCCCTCTGAATGTCTCTCCTTAGTTATAATCATAAAATGAAACATTTTTAATGTTCATGTAAACTTAACATGCTCAATTACAGTGATTTATGACACATTTAACAAGGCCAATTTCACTTGGTGAATTCCTGTGGGTGAATAGCTGTTGCAAATCCAGAACCTGCCGCAGCTATTCCTTACATAATTCAGATGGCATCAAGTTCAGTTACTTTCCGGTTATTGTAGAAATTTTAAATGTTTAACCATAGCAAGGCTTAGTTGGGAGGCATAGGTGATAGTATAGAACTAAATAGCAGAGCCAGTGGAAAATGTGGTGTGTGTACACACACATCCAAACACACAAATATATATATGGGTCCTCTTTTATTTCTTTGTGGCTTTCCTCCTTTTTTATTTTTTCTCTTTATTTATTTATTATTTTGTAATATGAAATCAATAAAGAAAGAAAAAGATTGATAATATTTAATATATTTAAAGGATACCATAACTCAGCATAAAATCCAAGGGCAGGACTGGTTACAACCATTAACTCATGAGGTAATCATGAAATGTTGAGTTTGGCTTTTGTTATTGTGATAGAAATTTTAAGAATGAAGGCTTTATTTTATTTTATTTTATTTATGATTTAACTTTATCTTATTTTTATTTCAGTCTTAGACCAGCATAAAATATTAACAAAACAGTTTAAAAGAGAAATAGGAATAAGCAATTATATTGATAGAATAATGAAGGTAAAAATAAAACTGTTAATATAAAATTACAAAGGGATTAAAACCCAGGAGAGGTTTATAAAATTACAGTTAATTTTACAATGATCTGAATGCAGTGGTGACAACTAGAAGAGATAACTAAACAGATAACTTTAAAAGGGCATTAGAAATGTTAGAGTTTGTAAAATGATTTTGATAATGTAAAGATATACTATTAGACAGTTATGATCCAAACAAGTACCACAAAGAAAAAATGAAATAAAACATAGAATGATATGAGTTTATTTTTAAAAAAAGAATAAAAAGGATAAAGGTAGTACATGATGATTTTGACCAAAAATCTGTCCAATTCAGTATCACATTTCATGCTGTGTTCTTTAGGCAGGTGGCACCCAAGTCTAGGAAAAGCAAACACACTTTGTGATCAAAAGCCATCAGTAGTCTAATCCTCAATATATTTGCCAGTTCCTCTTAAATAGTCTCCTAATTGGTAGTCATAATCATTAAGGTTGCACAAAGCTTTGCAAAGGGGATAATGAAAAAAAAAAAGATCTGCCTGAATTGAATCTCTGAATTGATTAAAGACTTTTGCCTTCAAATCATCACATCACTTTGGAGATAATTAATTTGGTGATTCAATGAAATTCAGTTGAATGTCTAGGCTTGCAAAGCAGTTGCAGTTTTCCTCTGTTATTTGGACAAAGGTGATGAGTAGTTGAGTCATATTATGGGTTATCTGAATGCTGATATGAGCCATGGGCCAATAGGTTTTATCATCTCCATAAATCTTGTCACTCAGACCTTTAAGAAGTGTTTCTCTCTTCTGCTAGAATTTGTTTCAGAATGAAGGAAGGATATTGAAAAAGACACTCTCAATTACTCTGTTGGTTGCACTTTTTTGGTTTGACCTTGTGTGATCCTCGACCTTTGATCAAACGTCTACATGCTTTTCATTCATTAGTTCCTCAACTTTCTGTTTTTCCAATGTGATTTTATACAGCCTCTTAAACTAGGGGATTCCCTTGTGAAATCATTCAGGTTCCAGGTGAAAATCTTCTTTTGTCTAAGGTTCTAGAACTGAGGGAGTTTTATCACTGGTGTGAACTGTGATAGAGTAGCTATTTTAACAAGGATAGCATCAGGAGATAGGTGCAGCCATTGTCTAGGAAGAGAATATACAGGTAAGTTGCCCTGTTGTCCTGTTGTATGTTATACTGCTAGTCAACAATAATAGGATGAGCAAAAGACTGAGAATTAGCAGTAGGCTACAGTGGAAAAGAAGGATCCATGATGCTAAATGACTGAAGCAAAGTTTCTTCAGGTAGCATTCTTATGAGCAGTAACAGCAGTAGCAAAATGCAGACAAAGTGCTACAAAACCTTTTATAATTATCATCATAATCAAACAATTTCCTTCTCTACAATCCTCAGTGTCAACAGAGAGGGTGTTTTTTTTTTAATTCAGGCATGAGGCATCCAATCAAAAAAAATATGGTGAATAAAAGCACCATAAAGGGTGCTGTTTATGGACTCAGTGTGGAGGAGGTGACCATCTGGAGGCCACAAAGCTAAATGTGGCTCAATCCATCTATGTTTTCTATCTTTACTAGTTTTAAATCAGTAAGGCAGTTTTTATGATATTTGGAATTAAGTTGATGGACAGCTCTTGTTCCCTAAAGTCAGCCCATTGTGTCCAGGATATCCCAGCATTTGTTTGTATTGTCACTTTGCTGTACATGGATCAGCTGCTTGATAGTTTGTTTGTTTTGGGTTAGGTATGATATAGGAATTTCCATCTATTTGACATGAGCTTTGAAACTGTGACTGCCTAGACCAGGGGTGTCAAACTTGATTTCATTGAGAGCCACATCAGGCCTGTGTTTGACTTTGGGGGGCCAGGGTGGGCATGGCCAGGGTGGGCATGACCAGTTCAATGTCATTCATATCCAGGGCACAGGTGGTGGCCAGAGGTGGTGATAACGGAGCTTGGGAAGGCTGCATAAGTTCCATTTTCAGTGGCAGAGGCACTGCAGGACAGTCCTTCTCTGTTCCTGGGGTGGCCCCATGGGCCAGATTTAAACACCCTGCAGGCCAAATCCAGCCCCCAGGCCTTGAGTTTGACACCCCTGGTCTAGACTATACATTGATTCAGGGCAACCTCAGATATTCAGATGCTCCACTGTGGCCAATAGTTGCAGTTTTACTGAACTGACTCTCAAAGCATTTTGAAACTACCTTCTAATCTTTGAATCAGTTTGATTCTTTCCATCTTAAAAGCTCAAGTTTGAATTGGATCTTATCTATTTGCATGCCCCTAACTGAATTCTGTAGCTCAATATCAATTGGAAAGAACGTTTTATATTTATTTTTCTTTTAATAAAATAGAGAATAAAGAGAATAAAGAAGGTTGACAAATGCCAGTCTAAAATTATGTTTCTGCTTTAAAAATATTGTAAGTAGTGTTAAATAGTGAAAGTTTCTGATTTTTCCCCCCAAGCAATTTTCATTCAACTTGAATAATTTACATAATTTTGTTAAGAAGAAACTTTGGCTTAATTCTCATGGGTGATAGAAGGTTTCACAGAAGAGTGACAAATCATGAATCTCAGTAACATGGAGTAGATTTCAGCCTTATATATTTGTGTGTAGCATTGTGAAATTATATATATATATATATATATATATATATATATATATTGTGTGTGTGTGTGTTGTGTGTGTGTGTGTGGTGTGTGTGTGTGTGTGTGTGTGTGGTGTGTGTGTGTTGTGTGTGTTTTTTACAGCTCTCACGGGTACTTACATTTGTGCTGTTTAGCTTACCTTCGGGTATTATCCCACGTCATTGTAGTTCTGTTAAAGTTGTCAGCTCATTTGTAGTTCTGTTAAAAGTTGTAGCAGTTTCAGCAGACATCGATCTGCGCATCATCAGGCTTCTGTAATGGAAGTGTGTCTCACAGTTCCTCTGTTTCAAAATTTTGAGGCTGGTTCTATTCTGCATTGGCTATTAACCTGGGTTCTGTGTTCCATTGGACTTTGCGAGTTGTAATTGATTGGTTGTTTCTGTTTCTTCTGTCTGTTTTGTGGCTTTGATTGGCTGGCAGCACTCTGTTCTTTGTTGGAGGCTTTAACAATGCAGCTTGGCTTCGTGTGGAAACGGACGGCTGCTATTCATACAGCAAGCTGGGTTTCACCTGGGTGCCTGGTGGGGGGGTGTTGAGTTGGAGGCATCAGAGGGAGTTCTGTCTGTGCTCAGGTGTTTGTCCTGTTTTTTGGTGTGGAGTCTTTCTAATTTGAGAGTGCGGGGCTTCCAAATGATCTGACAAGTCTGCTGGAATCATCTGCTTCTATTCATGCTGTCAGGTCTTTTTTCAATCTCTATGGCTTCTCTGATGATTCTGTGGCTGGGGTTTTCTATAGTGGCTAGGGTTTTGTGCCACTGAAGTTGAATGTTGTGACCTGTGGTTTTTTCATGTGTTGACTAAGTGAGGAGGTGTGTTCTAGCTTTTTTACTGCATTTTTTTTGTGTTCAATCTAGGCGGGTACTTATTCTTTCTATTTGGTCTGTCCAATGTAATTGTGGCCGGGCATGAGTACAGGAATTTTCGTATATGCTTGGTTTTCCGGCCTCTTCACTTGTCTTTGCGGTTTTCCTCAGCGATGGCTTGCTATTTTTTTTATGTATGTATCTTAGAAAGGCAGTCTTGATGTGATGCCTGTCGTAGTATCTTACTGATTTTATCTGTGTCTCTTATAGTAGGGCAAGACAAAGCTTGTTGCATAGGTTTGTTGGTCTTCTGGTCTCTGTTTTCTTGTGTCGTTTTTGTGGATCAGCTGGTGATCTATTCGTTTTTGTGGAAGCCCATTGGCTATCATCACTTCAGTCAGTGTGCATATGTTCAGTCTTTATATGTTGTCCTTATTGCCCAGCGTTTGGTTCTGGTAATTAGTGGTCTTCGCCACCACGAAGTGGAATTATCTGTGCTGGGTGGGTGGTGGGAGGGGCGTTGAGGTAGCGGTTGGTGTGTGTTCTCTGTTTTGGTATATGGTGTGTCCCAGTGTGCCATCTGTTCTTTTGTAAGATTAGTCACATTAGGAATGGTAGTTGTTTGTTTATTTCCATTTCATGGTGAACTTGATTTTTTGGGGTGTGTGCTGTTTTAGGTGTGTTAGGAAATTGTTTTAGGGTTTTCTTTCCATGGGCCAAAATCACAATAATGTGTCATGCGATGTATCTATGCCTAGTTTGGGATTTGTTGGGTGGCATTAGCCAGGGCTCTGGATGTCGTAATTCTCTCCATGAACAGTTTGCAATGACGGGTGGACAGTGGTGATGCCCATACGGGGCTCCCATTCAATTTGCTTGTAATCTTTGTCCTTTGTATATGAAATATGTGTTGGTAGGCAGTGTTTTGTTAGTTCGCATGAAGGTCCTGTTAGCTGGTTGGTATTTTATTTTTGATGATTCCAAGAGTTCTCTTTTATCGGGACTTGAGTTGAAATAGTGACACGTCGAAACTTAACAAGAAAGATCTTCTTGTTCTACGTTGTAGATCTTTGATTATTTCTAAGAAGTGGTATGATTTTGTACCATATGGAGCTTCCAAGTCCAATGAACACAGACCCAGGTTAATACCATCAGAATAGACCAGCCTCCAATTTGAAACAGAGGAACTGTGAGACAATCATACACTTCCATACAGAACCTGATGATGCAGATGAGATTCTGCTGAAACGTTGCTACAACTTTACAGAACTACAATGAGCCTACAACTTTAACACGAACTACAATGACGTGGGATAATACCCGAAGGAAGCCTAAACGAGCAGCAAATCGTAAGTATCCGCGAGAGCTTAAAAAAACATATATATGTATATATATTATATTTTTCAAGCTTTCGCGTACTTAACATGTGTGCTGTACGCCTTCGGAGAGTATCACCTATATATGTCACACATGTACTCTGTTGAGGATCTAGTTCTGCGTCGTATAGACGTTCAGTGCTAGCAACAGATTTTGATAGAATGCGTGATCTGCCATCCTCAGGCTTCTGTACTGGATGTGGTTTCTTCACACGACACGTATTGTTAAATTTTGGAAAGCTGAAGAGATCAGCACCGCTACCACTGATTGGTTGAGCGCATAGAGTTAGTCTTGTGTCTTCGTGTTTCTAGTGAGAACTAGGAAGATGTTTGATTGATAGGTCATAATGGTTTGTGAGTCTGGCAGGTATTCTTTCTGTCTGTTTTGTGGCTTTGGAGTTGGCTGGCACACTTTGTTCCTGTGTTGGGGGCTCAAGTGCAGCTTGCTGTGTTGGAGGCTTTCAGTGCAGCTTGGCTTCGTGTGAAAGGACAGCTGTTATCTATTAGGAAGCCAGGTTTCATCAGGTTTCATTAGCACACATGTAAGTACCCGCGAAAGCTTAAAAAATATATATATATTTTATATATATGTTGTGATAGCACAGCACACATTTCACCATTTTGATGTTTCAGATTACATTTGTGATATGTGTGAGATGATTATGTCCGTGTGTGAATGTTCTATTTTTCATTGTGTATCATCTGCAGCCTTTCTGGATCTCCCTGCTTTAATTAAATCCTTAGGAAAATGAAAGGATTCTTCATGCTGGGTTGTTTCAGATTGGGAAGGATGAGCACTCAGGACAATGTACCAAAGGAACAGAAACTCAGCAGTTACATCACCTCCAGAAATAAAACAAGCTCAAAAGAATCACAGTCTTTTTGTGAACAAGTAAAATTATCCCAACTCTATTCTACAATATTAGTTTTAAGATCAACTCAGAAATATGCCCACTGGCCAAGAAGATTGGAAACCACTAATATGGATCTTTGGATGAGCAGAGTTCTGCTGTGAATGCTTCTACTAATGTATAGTATATCTGCGGTTAGAAACCATTTGTGCTTTTAAATGTTGAATGTTCCAAAGCATATCTCAGCTGCTACATATCATCCATCCCACAATGGTGATGCAAGAACATGTGTGACAGCTTTTAAGAAAGCTCTAGAGACTAATTCTACAAAAGGCTAGCTCACTGAAGCAGTCAAATCCAAGTTTATTGCTGTCATACTAGACTACTTCTCAGTCTACCAGCACCAACATACCTAGGGAGCTGTATTTGAAAAGACAGTTCCACATGAGAGTTTCATTAGAGTTGAGATTCCTCAGTAGGATTGGGAAAAGGGCAAAATAAATGGCAAAAGGAACTTGGAAAGCCTGCAAAGTGACTTTTTCAGATAACAAATGTTTAGGTAAAATTCTATAGGTAAGAATTTATCATTATTAGAACTTTGAAAACTCAGAAAGAATAATAATAATAATATTAAGAATTAATCTGTGACCAAAATCAGAACGACAGTCCAATACTTATGTATATATTTTCTTGAGGTGCGTACCAGTGCATTTAATTGTACCTAACAATTAAACTTCAGTTTCTCAACCTTGGATACATTAAGATGTGAATTTCAACTCCTTGCATGTTGGTTGGAGAATTTTGGAGTTGTTCCACATATTTTAAAATAGCCAAGATTGAGAATTAATCAATTCAGACTTTTTTTTTCAAATGTATTGTGCTGCATTTTGGTTGCATTTCATTTATCTAGTTCTTCTTCTCATTTCTTTGCCATTACCATCAAAAGGACTCTTGGCAACATACATAGAACAACATACAATTTCAAACATCCATGATAAAAAAGATGAAAACACAGCAAATACAAGAAAGGCTCTTTTTTTCTCTTTTAAAAACAAGGAAGCTGTGTTGCGGTACCTTGCAGGGAGTGGTTTTTCAAAATTTCACCAAAGGAAAGTACCTTGTAAGCATTTCTGTAATGATACTATCATCAAATATACTAATGTTGTATATAAGCTAATTGACATTTAGTGCCAATGCTAGGCCAAAGCAATTGATAAGCCTATAAGGGAATTTAGACATGACCTTGGGGAAGATATGAGAGAGCCATTTAGGGAGGAAAGATGAAAGAAGCCATTAAGGAAAGACTTGGAAAAGAGATTACACAATCTGAAAGTAGAAGAAGTGCAGGAAACTCAATATAACTCCAATTTAATTTTGTTTAGTATAAGATGGAACCATGCAAAATTTATGTAGTCTTTAAAAATGTTTAATAAAGTGGAGATAGACAGTTTGATGCAATGGGTAAAGAATCAAGCTAGAAAACAGGAGACCTTGAGTGCTAGTCCCACCTTAAACACAAAGTCAGTTGGAACAGTCCCTCTCTCTTAGCTCTGGGGTGCAGGTAAGAGTAAACCATTTAGGAGGTCTTGTCAAGAAAACTGCAAGGTCTTGTCCAAACATTTTGCCAAGAATTAAGATTCATTTGAAGATAAATAAACAAACAAATATTAAAGTAGCATTCCCAGAATTTATTTCAAAGGCCTGACAAATACATTAGAAGCCATAATTTGATTGTTCCATTTCATGTTTTCCAAATATCTTGACTGAGATGGGGGGAGGGGAGGGAGAGAGAGAGAAGATATTTTATCAGTTTATTTCTGTGAATATTGTTTTTGTGCATTAACTTATTCACCTCTAATAAGAAAGCATCAGTCTTGCTTTTTTTCTCCAGTGTAGAAAAATGTATTTCTCCAGACATTTTTGTAATTATTCTAATTTTAATCTCTCCTAAGATCTCTGGATATTTTAACATAAACAATAAGTGTTATATATTTGCATACTTACCTATGATAGGTTGGTCCATGGTGGCAGAGCAACCGATCAGCCGGCTGTAAAAAGGCTGCACGGTTTGCCAGGTGCGATTTATGGAGAGAAAATAAAAGGAAAAATGTCAACTGGTCTCGAGTCTCTTTCCCACAACGCAAACACTGGTGACAAAGGTGACGTGAGACAAAGGGAGCCCAGTTGTGCATGTGGCAATGAGGACTGAGTGAGATGAAATGGCTGGAACAACTCACCACCGCCACCATTCAACCCAGCAACTGAAACTGGAATCCTACATCGACTGATTCCTCATGTCTAGAAGGAAGCGATCTCCAGGGATATCTGAAATAGGAAGAGAGCCGTCTTCCTCACCCACTGTGGTCCCCAGTATTCAAAATGGCAAAGGCATTGGCAGCACCCAACAATGTAAAGACAATGGTAGGACGGACCTAGAAAATTACTGTGAGCCCACTATGCAGAACTGTTTCATGCCTCATCAAAAGACCAAATTTTATCGGCATAACCAAAGGAAGACAAAAGCATCTGGAAATTTTGTTGCAGCACTAAGAACATGGCAGAGCACCGCAAATTTCTAAAAATGAATGAGGCCATGAGGGACGCATGGTCCCTCGGATAAAGGACTTACACTGCAGGGTTGACTACTAACAAGACCTAAGATAACACTGAAGGACGCAATAGAAGAAGCCACTGCAGCAGAAGCAACACAGAAAATCGATCAGCCAGCATTGACGTACATTGAATACATAACAAAGGCAAAAAGACACTAGCCAAACACACAATAAGACACCAGAGGAAACTCAAAAACTCACCACCACAACACACCACAAGAACATCAAATCCCTATCAGAAGACGAAGAGGAAGAGGTAAATGAACTCCGGTCAGAAAAAGGTAGACAGGAGCGAATTGAAAGGAAGCCAGAATTCCGTTGTGCCAGGTGCGGAGGAAACCATCCATGTTCCGAATGCCATTTCTTCTATGCTATTTGCAGGTATTGTGAATGGCGTGGACACATAGCTAGGGCATGACAAACTAAAAATAACTATGGACCAAGACAAAGATGGAATATCCCCCCAGAGAGAGGGAAAAGCAAATAGGGAGCCGTTGGAGTCAAGAAAACAGGGCATTCAAACTCAATCAGTGCAAAAAAGGTACATGTGCAAGTCACTCTAGAAGGCCAACCTTGCGAGATGGAGGTGGACTCAGGCTCGTATTTATCAATGGTATTGTGGAATACCCTTAAAAGACTAATACCTAATATAAACAAAGGAAAGCTCGAAATACAAAAACTCACACTAAAGGAAACAGGGAAACAGAATTCCTGTAGTAGGTACCGGACATTTCAAAGTTGAATTCAAAATACACACAAAAAAAGTCCTTCCATTAACCATAGTCAGCCAGGATCAACCCAGCCTACTGGGACTCGAATGTTTGCACCATTAGGAATCAGAGTAACCAGAATAAACAACATTACTGAGACAGACTGGGAAGAGAACCTGATATCTCAAACAACTGAGGAGCAGCAAACCTCTCTGCTGCGCAAATCAGCTGTGTTCTAAACAAAGGAAATAAAGCACACGAAAGAGCAGGGGTGGATTGGAGGGCCCACTTACTCATTGCAGCAAACCATTTTGGAGCCAGCTGATCATCAGAACAAGGGATTCACCTGAACCAGACTGAACCAGTAGATTCCTATCCCTAACAATAAGTATTTGGGAATTTCTTCTTTGTAGAATTTCCTCATTTGTGACATATGAGATACAAAGAATCCTTCTGAGATAATGGATTGGGTTATGAATCACCAGATTGTCGCAAAGTGTTCTAGGACCAAATCTGGTCTCAAAGATTATTGAAAGAGTGGTCATTGGTTGGAAACAAAGAAAATCAGAGAGGCATGAAAAATGCAAACCATATTTCTTCCAGTAACTTTATCAATTATTGAAGCATTCCACATTCAGTTAAGAGAAAAATAACAAAGAATAGTGAATGATGCATGGCAAAGTAATATATAAGATGTAAAATTGGGAAGGTCCTGGTAACCTTTTCTCCATAATTAAAAGCAAAACCTACTAATTATTCAAAACATATCTCTCTCACATTGGCAGGGTACATTCAGAGCCATCTTTTCCAGCTATAATCTACTCATCCTACAAGGTCTAGTAGGAATATCTCCAGATGTCTGCTTCAGAGAAATCATGATGCAAATGACTTTCTCATTGGTAGACCACCCTCTCTGGAACAAATCTAATTCTTAATGGGGATTTTTAAGATCATGATTTCATGGATGATTTTACATTAATATATTATAAACTACCTTGAGTTTTTTGGAAGCATAAACTTTTGTGTATTATTATATTTACATTTAGGGACAAACAAATAATAGAAGAGGTTCTATCTCCAGAAATTTTGTAAATGTAAATTTGACAGGAAACTACACATTAAAATGCCACAGAATGTCTCCAATGCAACCTGTTTCAATTCAGAATAGAACTCAATTTGCTGCACTTAAATGCCTATAATTAAACTTTTTCTAGCTTTTTGTCAATATTATTAAAATGAGTTGCATAAGATACCCCCTGCCCCCTTCTGCAAAATTAGATGTAACTTTGCTTACTTAATTCCTCAAATAAGTGTTCAATTCCTTCCAAATTACTAGCTTTAGAGATTCTTCGGTGAATACATTTTCTTTAATTCAAGCCCTCATAAATGTGGACATTTTGCAAGAGACCTCAAAGAGGCCACTATGCATAGGGATGAGTCAAGTTCTATGCATTTGTTACAGCAAGTTTGCTTAAATGCCCATTTATTTAATCTCTGTCATTTGTCACAAATTCCCTGGCACAGTGAATGATATCATCTCTCCTTACTTCTCCCAGTTGAGAAGAAACACAAAGCTGGAATAATCCTTCATGTGTACCTTAGAAATTAACAACAACAACAAAAATAACAACAATAAAGCCAAACACCTAATCTACTGTAACAACATCAAAAGCCACCTCTGTTGATTGTTAAGAAAAGGCACCTCAGATAGAAATAGACTGCTTGAAATGCAGCTGTTTTATACCTTTAATACTTTAGAACACTATATATAAGCCTTACAAGCTATTGAGGACCCATGCCTAGTTTTTCACAATAGAAAGGTAACAGATGGCTGAGAAAGGTAATATAAAGTGCCTCCTGGAGTATTCTTATTAGATCTGAAGAGACCTTTGTCAGTAGATATTTTCCAGGGAAAATTTGATTTCTTGCATTTTAAAGAAAGAATTGCATTTTTTTCTGGAATTTTCTCTAAACATTCCCCAGAAAGTTTGGATGCATTGCTCCATCTCACTTTGAATGCAAGATACAATGTATTATGTACAAAGCACAAATCAGAAGTTTGCACACAAGTAGTGTATTCTGCATGCTGCTGGCAAAATGCTGCACGAGTCTAAGTGGCATGGAAGGCCACATATATTCACCAGCCACTTGTCCATCACCCACTGCAAGTTTAATTCCCACTTGAGGTGTAGAAAATTATCACCCACTCCTCTCCTAGAAGAATGAAATGTATTCATAACTATGTTTTTACTTATACCTATTATCTTGTAAGAAATTGACAAATAAAAATAAATAAAATAAAAATAAAATAAAGAATGAAATATTTTGAGAAATATTTTAAAAAGCCAGGATAAAATATTTCCCATAAAAGAGGGGAGGAAAACCTTAAGGGAGACAGAAACTCAGAGCCTCAGCTCTCTGCCCCCAAGCAGATATTGGGGTGGTAGCTTTTAGAAATGCAGATTTGGTAATCCTTTTTTTTTTAATTTTAAAACAAAACTTTATTAACATTGAAGATATTAAAAAGTTTACAAAAGTTAAAATGTTAAAAGAAAAAAATTACAAAAGTTTCTATAATAAAGCTTGTGTCGACATATTTTCATATAATTTCTTGGCAGTACATTAAATACCATACATATACATAGAATTTGACAGTTTTTTAAGTATAATTCTCAATTAATTCTCAATTCTTAATTAATGTTTATAAACAAACTATATTATCTTTTAAGATATGATTCTCATATGCAGAGAAGGGAATATCAGATTAACCATATATGCATGCATGTCTAAGGGGAACATCAGGGATATTTATAGTCTATATGCTGTAATTTATTCCATTTCTATCATTCATTACATATTTCTGTACATTTCGACAACAGACCTAAATAATTTTAAATCCTGGTCTGAATATCTATCTAGCTCTTATTTTCCCCTAGCAGTTCCACAGTTCCTACTAGTTGTCCATAATTCTGTTTATTTGCTTGTATTCCAGTTTTATTTCCCTCGTTTCTTCCTTTTTAAATCTTTTTTGTGACCTTTTTATTATACTTTACTAAGCATTGATAACAAATGTTCCAAATTAAAAAATATCCTGAGTCTTCCTTTTCCTTTAATTTCAGCGTGAGTATCCACAAGATTTTGTGGATTATAACATTATTAGATGGTGTGGAAGGCATTTTCCAAGTCTTCACCAATGCAATTTGTGCTGCCATTAATATATGTATAAACAAATATCTAATTTTGGGGGGATACTTTTCTTGATGATTCCCAGGAGAAACAATTCTAGCTTCCACTCCAACCTGCAGTGTGTAATTTCCTCCAGCCAGTATTTTTTGATTTCTGGGCATAGCCACCAGACATGGAAAAAGGTACCTTGTGTTTCTTTGCATTTCCAGTAGTTCAGGTTTAATTTAGGGTACCATCTATAAAACATTTTATACAAATTTTCTTTATAGGCAACTGACTTTGTTATAGAGAGATTTTGTGATGATCCGTAGTCTCTCAAAATAAACCAAAATCCAAAACATATATTAAAGTCCGGTAAAGCCTTCAACTTAACTTCACTGTTTTATTAGGCACAATTTAAAGTCACAAANAGCCGAGATAACTAATTATAAACTCCAGGAAAATAACCAAGAAAAGTCCATGGGAAGAACGCCAGCAAAGATAAGCCTCTTTCAAGGTGAACACTAATTGACTTCAGCAATTCTAACTGCATAGTTGCAAACTTATACACATAGCTCCCACCTGCAAGCCATGAGGAAGATCATGGTAATCTCCTCTTGAGTAGACCTCGCTTTTCCTTGATCCTCTCCTCCCTGCATGACCTAGGATGGATAGGTGATGGGTCTGGATCCTCCTCTGACTGTTTAGCTGGCCTCTGCCCTTCCCCAGCCTCCTCCACCACCTCTGGAGCCATACTCCCACTCCCTGTTGACTATTCCTCATCTTCCTCAGAGTCAGACTCCACCAGGGGCATGACAGGTTTATTTTTGCCACACTTCTTTCCAATCATCCAGTTCTATACCGTGTCTGAATTTTTTTGCCCAAGCTAGCATTGCTCCTTTTACAATTTCCTCCTCTAATTGAAAGTTTAGTAAATATTTATATATTTTTGTTATCATTTTTTGTTCTGGTCCCAATAATAATTTGTCTAGTTGTGTTGTTTTTATTTCAAATCCAAATTCTTTAAAATCTTTTTTTAAATCTCATCTGTATTTGAAGGTCCGACCACCAGTCTATGGATATTCCTTCCGTTTCTCGTTCTTGGACTGTTTTGAGCCTTCCCTGGTTATCCAAAATTTGGTCGTATTTGAGTTTTTTGCTGATATCCATAGTATTTGAGTGGAACATTGCCTCCATAGTGGATAACCAATCAGGAATTTTGGTATAGTGATTTTTCCTTATTACCTCCCAGGTTTTGATCAACAAGTTTTGTAAAATATGTCTAAAAAAATAAGAATGATTCCTATTCTTGGGGAGAATATGAAGGCATGCCACCCTATTTGCATATCATATCCTTCTAATATTAATATTCTCTTGTTCTCTAATTTAATCCAATCCTTAATCCATATTAACGATGCTGCTTTGCAGTAATTTTCCCAGATTGGGAGTCCAAAGCCACCTCTGCTTTTATTATTCTGTAGATAAATTGCTTTAATTTGTGCTTTTTTCCCTTCCCATACGAATTTAATAATCATTTTATTTACATCTTTGAATTTTTTTTAATCTAATTTAATTGGGATAGTTTGGAACAAATATAATAATTTAAGTAGGATATTAATTTTAATTGTGGCTATTTTCTATAAGAGCAAAATCTGTAGTTTACTCCATTTTTCCAGGTCTTTCCTTATTTGTTGTATCATTTTTATATAATTGTCTTTTTTTTAAGGCTGAGCATCTCGCCCTTAACCAAATGCCTAGATATTTTACTTATTTAAACAATTTGGAGACCTGTTGCTTCTTCTAATTCCTCTTTATCTTTTACTATTTAATTTTTAGCTAGCATTTTAGTTTTATCTTTATTAATTTTGAGGCCTTCTACTTCATTAAATTTCCCTATTTCTTGTAATAATATTGGGCCTGATTCTAGGGCGTCTTCAATTACAAATGCCATGTTATCAGCAAAGGCCTGTAATTTATATTTTTCCTTTTTGATTTGTGTTCCTTTTATTCCCTTATTTGATCTAATTCTTCTCAATAGAGTTTCTAATTTTAGGATGAAAAGCAGAGGTGACAATGGACATCTCTGCCTGACTCCTTTCATTATTTTAAATTGTTTCATTATTTCCCCATTTATTAATACATTTGCTTCTGTGTGGAATAAATTGTTTCTATCCTTCCTTCAAATCTTTCTCCAAATTCCATCAGTTTAATCTGTAGTATCACAAACTGCCAATTGACATTGTCAAATGCTTTTTGTGCATCCAGGAAAACAAGGGCTACTTGGCTCCCTGGATGCGTTTCATAGTATTCTAACATATTGATTATTATGCTAGTATTATTTCCAATTAGGCATGTGGGAAGAAATCCATTTTGATCAGGGTATATTCTATCATTTAATATTTTCTTCAACCTATCTGCCATTATACTCATAAAAATTTTATAATCGGCATTTAAGAGAGATATCTGTTTGTAATTTTTAATTTGATGAGCCTCTGAGTCCTCCTTTGGGATTAATGTAACATAATTACATTAATAATTAGGGGGCGTGCATAAGTGCACCAATGTGCCTACCATCCCTGTCCTATTCTTTCTTTTATTTTTTTTTCTTATATGTATCCATGTATTCATAACTATGTTTTTATTTATACCTATTATCTTGTAAGCGTAAGCAATTAATAAAAATAAAAATAAATAATAAATAAGCCTCCTTCCACGAGTCTGGTATCCTAGCTTCCAACAATACCTCATTGCAAACTTCCAAGAAACATTCCTTCTGCCAATTCTCTTATTTTTTTTATAAAGTTCACCTGACAGGAAATCCGGGCCTGGGATTTTATTATTTTTTTGTCTTTTAATTGCTTCCTTTAGTTCAGTTGGTGTTATTTCCTTATTTAATATTTTCTTTTCTTTTCCATTAATAGGCACAATGGTTCTTCTTTCAGTACTCATCTATTCTCCTTTTCTATTGTTTCTTGACAATATAGATTCTCAATTGTTCCCTCACAATTTCCTTTTTCTTTCTACATTGTTTTCCTCAATTCCATTCTATCTAATAATTGGTATATAGTTCTCTCATTTTCTTTTTTAAGTTCATAGGCAACCATCTACCAGGTTTATTTGCGTATTCAAAATAGTTTGTTTTGTATATTGTAAGCTCCTGCTAAATCTTCCTATTCTAAAGATGGTCAATTTATGTTTCGTTAATGACAAAATAATTTTGATTTGTTCTTCCCCAGGCTTTTTTATACTTATCTTCTAATATTTTTCTTCCCCTATTAATATATCATGGGTGCTCCATTTTTCTTTATTTCTTTTTGCTGTGTAAGCTATTGTAATTCGACTTAGTAATGTCTCATTGTATGCCATAGGTTTTGCATGAGGTAATGTTGTTTTTTTGTTTTCTTAAAGAATAATTTCAATTCTTTCCGAATTTTTTTTGAAGGTATTCTTTTTCTTTTAAAATTTGTGGGTTTAGTGTCCATCTATTCCTTTTCCTCACTTGTCCTTTCCATGTTATTTTAAGTGAATTATGGTCTGCCCAGGTATTTGGTATTATTTCTATTTTCCAAAGTCTTTCGAGTAAATCTCCATTTATCCAGGCCATATCTATTCTCGACCAGGATTTGTGCGGGTTGGAGTAGAAGTTGAATTTTGTTTCTCCTGGGTTCATTTTCCTCCATACATCTAATAAATTCAATTCCTCTGACATTTCAAAAAAGTCTTTGGTAGTGTATTTCTTTTCTTTTTGAACTTTTATTTGCTGGTGTAGTCTTCTCGAATGTTTGCTATTACATTATAATCTCCAATTATATATATATTCTGATTTCCTATTTCAATTAGTTTATTATGTATGGTTTTATAGAACTCGCTTTGGTTTTTATTAGGTGCACATATCCCTACTAATAATATACTTTTATTTTCTATAGATACTTCCACCATCAATATCCTCCCTCTCATGTCACTATATATTTATTTTGAAACTATTTCTTCCTTAATATACTATATATTGCTACCCCTCTTTTTTTTCTCCACTAAGGTTGTATATAATCTTCCTAATTTTTTATTTTGTAGATATCATTCATCCCGTTTTTTAATGTGCACTTCTTGGAGGCATACTACCATTCTTCTGTTTCTCTATTTTTGTTAATAATCTCCTTTTTGCTGGTATGTTTAGTCCATTCACATTAATTGACAAAAGTTTCAATCCCCATTCCATTTTTATATCTGATCTGATTTTTATCTTTAATTCACTATAGTTTCTTCTTTGGCTTCTAGTTCTAACTTCTCCTTTTTCTTGGTCCATTGTCCTCTCTCGGGAGTCTATGGCATCTGGCGTAGCTGGTATATACCCTATAAATATCATCAATTTCATTTATCTTCTCTTGTCTGTCTCTTTGCAGGGCGTCTGTCATCAATTCAGCCATCAAAATTGTTAGGTCTTCCTTTTTTGATTCTTCTACATTTTGAAATTGTAAGAAAAATGAAGCTTGGTCCATTTCAAGATGGATGAGGGATTCTTCCACTTCTTTATTGTGTTCTGCAATCTTCTGATCCATTTCCTCTAGTTTCTTTTCTGTCTGTTCCATTTGCAGTTCAATTGTTTTTATGCTCTCCTCGTTTTTCTTAATTGTTTCTTGAATAGACCCCATTTTATCAGCTAGGCTACAAATGTCTACTTTCATTTCTCCCATATCTGATTTTAATTCCATTTTCATTACCTCCATATCAGATTTCATTTCCACATGATTATTCATTATGATTTCTTGTAGTTTGATCATCATTTCTAGGATTGTCAATGAAGTGGTTTGATCCATCTGCGTGTTAAGTGTTGTATTTGATTTCTCCTGAGCCAGCATACCTTCAATTGTTCTCTGATTAGATGTAGCCAGACTGGGCATCGATATCGATGTTGTGGGGTTTTTTTCAGGTCTTAGAAATTGTAATCCTAGTCATCTCCCTAATAATCTTATGCTGTCTTATTCTCCTGTAATCCTATAGATATTCTCCCAAATTACCATCCAGGTTTCTATGTGGATTTTCCCTCAGTTATATAGTCTATCAAACAGTAAATCCAGAAAGTCAATCTTATAAAGCTTAAGGTGTCAAATGATAATTAATTATTTGTTAATGGTTAATACTAATAAATGATACTTACTAATTTATCAATATATTAAATAAGAAAGGCAATTACTGAAAATATTAAATATAGTCTAATATAATAAATCTAATACTGAATTAATAATAAAAACAATCAATACTATACATATTATAATAACAATTAATATTCAAAACTTATCAACTAATAACAATATTATCAATACTTTTTTATATTATGATAGTGTACTATAATTATAATTATTCACCTGTGTTTCAGATACTTAAATCTATCCAATTCACTAATATTAAATTATATGAAGATGAAATTATTTATATATCTTCTATTAATACTCTATACAATTCTATTAGATTCTATACAAATGTTATCTATATATATATACGACTTATATTATATAATTATAGAAATAATACTACTAAGAGAAAAGTCTGGCTATTGTTTCAAATTTATTAAATTTCTTATTAATATTATAACTATCTATCTATATCTATGTCTATATTGTTTTTAATAATCAATAATAGTATACTAATAGAGGAAAATACATTTGTAATTATAGTAGAAATAGACAAAAGTAAAGATTTTGATAAATATAATAATAAATATTAATCTAAATATACAAATTCATATAGTCAAGTTCTCTATTGTTCATCATTTGTCAGACTTGCTTCCATTTCCTGTTCTTCAGTCTTCTTCTCTCTCACAATGGCGGTCTCCTGTGATCTGCACAATCATTCATCCACTCTCTATTTTTCCACATACATCATTCCAGATCTTCCACCATCGGAATTTACAATCTATCGCAGTTTCAAAAGGCAGTTTTCCTAAGTAAAAAAACCTCCTTCACACCTCTTCTTCTCGTCTAGTCCTTTTTTCTCCTTTAATCACTTTTCTCAAGCTGCTGTTTTACTCCCAGAGCTGGAGGGTAAAACAAAAATCAAGCCGCTGTCACCTACTCTCCACACTCACCCCTTCTGCTCTGGAATCTTCATTTTTTAGTTGTTTCCGACTCAGTTCCACAGTCAATCTTCCAGCCTTTGTCATATTGATAGCTTGCCTGCTGCTACTGTACTGCCATCTCTTTCTCTTCTGTCTTCTGTCAGCTTGTCGCACCTCCAGGTCTGTCCTAGGGCTGACTTCTTCCCATTCTGAACTTTGGGCTCTCTTCCTTGCCCAGCTGGGAACTGCAATCTTCCAGGCTGTCTCTGAGAGTTTCCCCTTGCTTTGCTGCCCCGAATGACATCCCAGAGTGGAAAACTTGGTACAGGGAACAGAGCAAAGTTTTCCTGCACTGCCACGACACGACATCACAGGAAGTCCCAGATTTGGTAATCCATTCAAGACAGGATATTTCAAAACAAAGGCAGACTGATAAGATTAGCCCTCACTCAAGATCCAAAGCCATGAAACCACAATAGGAATTGCCCAACACCATTTCAGAACATGAGGTATTTTTAAAAAAAAAAAACACTTTCAACTCCATGTGTTCATCTGCACTAGAACCACAAACATGTGGTTCTGTTAATCAATAAATGGATCCTCTTTCCAATCAGCCTTCAACCTCCATTTTGTCTCCAGGTGTCAGCTTTGAAATTCAGCTGCCACATTTTTTTAGAAAGTTACAGGAGTTGAAAAGTTCAAGGTTATTCTGTGTGTTGTATTAAGAATTTCCAGTTGCAGTTAATTGGTTCTCATGATTTATGAAGTGTAGAAGTAGGAGGAGAGAAGGTGGGTTCTGTGTAACGCATGAAAAAACTTTCACTTGNTGTTCCTAATAAATCAATTGGAGAGATAACGTTTTGGAGTGATTGATATCATGGATACTTTCTGGATGCTTGACACCAGTGCCTTTTTCCCAGCTTGGAACAGAACCAGATGGATATTTCTTCCAACAGAAGAATTATATTTGTAGCATTTCTGGCTTGAGATGACAGAACTTTTGATTCTTCCACATGCTCATTTGCTGAAGAGCTTCAGAAATTTCTTTGCAAGCAGCTCTCCTTGCTCCTTGATGCTATGTATAAAAGGATCAAGGATCTAATAAGATCAAAAGGACAAGATAAGAAGCTGCTTTAAATAAGGAGCAGCCAATACCTCACAAGGCACTTGTGGCATTTAGTTGGCCCTTAAAATACTTTGTGATTTAAAGCCATGGCAATAACATTTAGTCCAAACAATCCTTAACAGTCCTTAAGACATATTAAATCATAGGTCCTTGGAGCTGGAAAGTGTTATTTAAGTAATCAAGGCCTACTCTCTGTTCATCAAGAATCCAATTAAAGCATAACGATCAAATACTTCCAAACATATAGTGTTCTGAAGGAAGGGGGTGGGAGACTTCAATTTTTATCAACTGGGACCTAGGTTTATATATAAAGAGGTTAAAAACCAAGAGTCATATAACAAAGATCGAAAGAACAAAAGTAGTATCTTAGATATTCTTAAAGATGAATCTAATTTTACAAAAATTCCCACTTCTTGCAGGGGAATTCTGTTCTATATGTAAATGGTTGACTCCAAATCTACAAATCTGATTGGCTAAGAAAACTAAGCATTGGATTGGTTC
>BHFT01054827.1:0-18010 GCA_004320025.1 Laticauda laticaudata
TCCTTACCCATCCCACAAGCATGCAAAGGCTTCAACCATTTCTAAAAGTTTCCACCAAGACTTTATTTACAAAAATATATGAAGCAAGTGTGTGAAGCAAAGATAAAAGTCCCTATTAAGGTCAGCAAGGGTATTGTATCTGTTATGCTGGGACACAGCAAAAGTTTTGTGTTTATGAGCAAAAGTTTTGTGTTCATGAAGATCATCCAGTACAACTACATAGCTGGCTGAGGAATTCTGGAAGTTAAAATCATTGCCAAGATTGTGTAATATTGCTCGACAGAGTGCAGCACATCCAGTTAAACCATTCTTGAAAGGTGACTATCCCCCCTTCTTTCTAAAAAATCTCCTGCTTTTTTCAGGTGGCCACTTTCTTGTTTTTGTCCTTTGAAGACGTTTCGCTTCTCATCCAAGAAGCTTCTTCAGCTCTGACTGGATGGTGGGGAAATGGAAGGATTTATACTAATTGCGGACAGCTTGTCATTTTGCATCCTTTTAGAGGGTCATTGGAGCACTTGGAGGTTTACCTGTGTCATCCTCAGGGTCCCTTGAATAGTGTTCCTGGTTCCTGTAGTCTGCAATTTTCTCTCCCGAAATCCGTTCCTACTCCCGCACCATTCAAAGGGTGTTCATCCCAAATTGTATAGCTAAAAGTCTATCGAGATTCTTAATCATCCAGGTCACAGTTATACAAAAGGTGCTTTTTCAAGATACCACTGGACTTTCTTGTTTTTTCTTCTGAAGATCTTTCACTTCTCATCCATTCTTTTCTCAAAAAACAAGAAATTTCAGCTGCCTTTAAAAAAAAAGCACCTTTGGAACATGGGGCAGATTGTTCCACGACTGTACAAATCTTGGGGTTCTATGCAAATGCTCACCAGATCCGACCTTGTATAGATTTTTTAAGAATAACATTATACCTGCTTTAATTCAAGACTATCTATGGTTTCCTCCCTTACCTACCCTGGATGCTAGGTTGCCAAAATGAAAATTCTAAGAAGTTCCTTTCACAGCTTATTTGGTGGTGTTTTGTTTTGTTTTTTGCAGATTTCTTGTTGGGCCCACTTTTCTGTCTGAGAGATTTGCTAAGACTCAAGTCCGTGGGCATATGGTAACGTGCTTATTATAGGAAAGGACTTGTTTGTACTGCATTAATTAGAAAAATATATTTATTTGCCTATTTATAACTTTGCTTCTTTTAAAGTTGTTTTTTTTTTGCTAGAAAGAACTGAACCCCAAGGCAAAGAGCAATTTAAAAACTTAAACTAATAAAACAGCAAAAACAAAATTTAAAAGTTTTTTTTTTAAATGGAAGCTAATTTGAAAGTATGATAACCACCAGGAGAAAGAAGCCTTTCTAAAATTTATTTAGGAAATAAAAGTTAAAACCTTAATTTATTAAGTTAGGAAGTAAAAAATGTACATCTCTGAATTCAACTCAACTCCTGATACCTTCCTAGGACATGCTGTTTTCCTAGAAATAAACAGAAAAATATCACTATGCCCCTATTTCAGATTTTTTAAAAATCATTTTAGACTACAAAAGTCTAGACTCTATATTGGTCTTCCATATAGGCACAAACAAATCCAAGCATAGCTTAGCTGTTGAGCCTTGCCAAGGTGAGATAAGTGAGATAAATCTCTATATTTCATTTATTTATTTTCAAGTGTGCCTTCCGCCACATATATCACATCACTGAGCTGATGCTGCCCATTAAGCAGGAGAAAATGTGTGATAGTAATAATAGTAATGCTTTACAATCTCTTATAACATTAGACTAATTTATAATGAATCCATGTCATTTCACTGTGTTATAATGACATTCGCATTAGTATGACTGGTGGTGATGTGTAATGAAGTTTGATTAACAAGCAAAATATCCCTATCTCTGAGATATAAACACAATAATGTGTACTGTTAATATCATATGAACAGTGTTTGGTTTGGTTTGATTTATTTTTATGCGTACTGCATCTTTAGCTTTTTTTCTTGATTAAAGCTGGGGAAATGACATTATACTATCCCATATGAGATGACCTAGACCGGATTCTTCTTCAGAAGAGGCCTGGTTTTTCAGAATGAGAAAGGAGAATTGGTGAACATACCTTGGATTTGTACAGAAAAACTGGTTTAGGATGTCTGAATTATGCATCTTGGTTATGGAATTCTGGAAGTTGAAGCCCAAATATCTTCAAGTGGCCATGGTTGAAAAATGCCACACTAACTTAACTTGGTTCATGAGATGTGTATCCTCTCTCCTCCAAGATGTTTCATTGAAACCGTCATCATTTAACCCCAACAGCAACCCCCTCTTGGTCTAAATTAGTTGGTCTATAAATATGTAAGTAAATAAGTTGGTGTAAATGAGAGTTCAGCGGCCACAAATCATCCAGTACATGGTCTAAAGCTGGATTTGAACCTGGAACTTCCTAGTTGAAGTCCATCACTGCCAGTGGTGTTCTTGTCCCTTTCTTTAAAAAAAAAGCAACTTGTCTGCCGGCCTCAAACTGTGTTTCTTTGAGTGTAAATCAGAGGTGGTATTCAGCAGGTTCTGACCAATTCTGGAGAACCAGTAGCGGAAATTTTGAGTAATTTGGAGAACCGGAAAATCCCACCTCTGTCTGGCTCCGCCCCCATCTATTCTCCGCCTCCCAAGTCCCAGTTGATTGGCTGGGTTTTCTTTTGTTGCCCTGCATAAGAGAACGGAGCTGGAAAGCAGGTTAGTGGGATGGGGTGGGGGGGAATGAGGATTTTACAATATCCTTCCCCTACTACACCCACCAAGCCAAGCCAAGCCCACCAAGCCATGCCCACAGAACCAGTATTAAAAAATTTGAATCCCAACACTGGTGTGAATATGTGTAGTTTTTCAATGATTCGATCTGGTTTCACTGCCTTCTTGCCTAGCTGCTGGAACTCTTGATTTGATCTCAGTCTCAGACTTACCTGATGCAATCAAAACTCCAAGCTCACAGGTAGGACAGTAGAGATGACCATGGCTGATGAGGACAGAAATGTCACTTGAAACATCAGAATATTGCACAAATATGCACCAAAGACAAATTCCTTGTGTGTCCAATCACACTTAGCCAGTAAAGAAGTCTATCTTTCTATCAAATGAGGCAAGTAATCTGTACCAGTTGTATCAATTGTTCAAGGGTCTGGAATGGGATTCTACCAGTTTGCACTTATTTTGTAGAACTGGTTGTTAACATTGTAAGCAGTTTGGAGAACCGGTTGTTAGAAGAAATTACTGGCCTAATCCTGTAAGGAAGGCAGGAAGGAAACATTCTGGTGTTGCTTGAAGAAACTGCCTCTCCATTAACCCTTATTACATTGTTGGCAGGACTAGACTTCTTATCTCTGGAACTCCTCTGGAGTTTTTTCCCCTCCTTTGCTGGTACTTTGCTTGTGTGGAGTGACCATTCAAAGTTATAATGGCACTGAAAAAAAGTGACTTATGACCCTTTTTCACACTTACGACTGTTGCAGCATCCCCACAGACATGAGAGGCCAGGCAAGGAGATGCGTGTCTCGATGTGAGTGATATTGAGTTAGACACACCCAGCCAATAACATGACCACCAAGCCACGTCCACCCAGTCACATGATCACCAAGCCACATCCACCAACTAAGCCACGCCCACAGAACCAGTTGCTAAAAAAATTGAATCCCGCCTGTGTCAAGGGTGATGTTTGAGACACCATCGTGGCTTGTACATCTATGCCAGGGAAATCAGAGGAGAAACCAGTTCTTCCTCTTGAGCAAAGTGTCTCAATCTTAACAGCTTTAAGATGTATAGATTTCTACTTCCAGAATTCCATCTGAAAGGTTGAGAAAATTAAGAAACAGACAATCTCAGAGCTTAAAAAATGGTAGCAGTTCTGCAGGCTGGGAAATTCGGGAAGTTGAAATCCACACACATCTTAGAACTTACCAAGTTTAAAAAAAACACTGAGTTAAATTAAGGTAAGTGTGGCTGAGCATTCTAAACCGACGGCATTTAGTTTTGCTTTTCCAAAAAGCACTTTATTGCATTTTATTTCAGCCCTCTGGAAAGTTGTTCAGGATTTCCGCCAAGTCACCCTGCCCATAGGGAGAAAGGCTTTGGGAAGTCAGAGGGCGTGAAAGAAAAGAAAGGGAAATGTTATACTGAATGCCAGCATTGGTGCCATCTTGGGGCATTCAATTAAAAACAATGAAGCCAAAGCATAGCACAGGTCATAAGTCCAAATGGGCACTATATTTTTCTCCTGTCAAGAGTGACTCTGAGTAACTGATTGATATTCCAGCATGTCTCTTCCTGAAAAATAAATGATGGCCACTGTCTTCCCCTTCAGGCACATGTGTGCAGACACACACACATAAAACCCCTCTACACACCCTAAGCAGCAAATATGGAATTTGTTAGGCTCCTAATGCATTACTCGTTCACTAAATGGCAACAGCTCGCTGACTGGGATCAGTTTTGAAAAAGTAAGATTAATTACTTGGAGATAGATCTGGATGATAGTCTATAAGAAATACCAGAAATGTAGGCTAGATTATAGGTGGGGGCAGTGGTGGGATTCAAATTTTTTATTACCAGTTCTGTGGGTGTGGCTGGTGGGTGTGGCAGGGGAAGGATACTGCAAAATCCCCATTCCCTCCCCAGCCCACTAGCCTGGAAAGGTCGAGGTAAGAGGACACGTCCCGTTGGTTTCTTCTGGGTCGGCTAGTCGACCCTGAGTTACCCTCCCAGAGCATAGATGGGGGCGGGGCCAGTCAGAGGTGATATTTGCCGGTTCTCCAAACTACTCAAAATTTCTGCTACCGGTTCTCTAGAACTGGTCAGAACCTGCTGAATACCCACCTCTGAGGGGAGATCTAGGAAAGAAGCCATTTTTGTACTGTTGCCAAGAAAGCCATGTAGCTGTTCCTACAACTTGTAAGAAGTCAGATCCATCGTGTGGAAAATTCACTTAGCTACATTTTTTGGTTTTTCCCAATGTATAATAATCTCTCCCCATAGTATGATAATATTACTTATATATTACTTTTACATCCAAAGCCATTTAGCTTTAGAAATAGGGCGGAGCATCTCCAAAGAGGTGGGACAAAGGTGGCATTGGTGGCTTCTCAATTTAGAAGACTCCACTGAGGCCACATTATCTTTCTTCCACTCCTTTCCTTACTGGTCCTGCTCTGGTCAACATCTTGACTTTTTCAAGATACCTCTGATTTCTTATTGAAATTTCAGGCAAATTAGTGTAAGGAACAACTTGTCTCCAGAGGTTGTGAATGCTCCAACACTGGAAGCTTTTAAGAAGAGATTGGATAACCATTTGTCTGAAGTAGTATAGGGTTTCCTGCCTANGATAACCATTTGTCTGAAGTAGTATAGGGTTTCCTGCCTAAGCAGGGGGTTGGACTAGAAGACCTCCAAGGTCCCTTCCAACTCTTTTATTCTATATTCTATATATGGAGCAACGAGCCCTTTGCTTAAAGGTGACAAGAGCTCCATATCTCAGAAGGGGAAGTTTTGACAAGACACTTAGTAAAATCCATTTAATGTAGGAACAATACGGCAGTAACTCTATTGAATTCTACTGTGTAGTGCAATATGAACACAAAATCGGGTTTTCAATTCAATTGCATAGAATGTGAAGGATATGTGTTTGTGTTTTATTTTTATACTTATAATGTACACTAAAGATGGCATTTAATTTTGTTGTATGAGATGCAATGACAATAAAGTAAACACTTTTTTTAATCACTGTTGTGGCCCACTGGCAGCTAGCGGAGCTGGCAGCAGTGTCAGACAGTGAGGAGGTTGGGGAGGAACATGGGCCGGTCCTGGAGGCTGAGGAAGACTCGGATGAGGGCTCTTCATCGGAGGCAGAGATGGGGCAGGCTGGCAGTTATCAGCGGCCTTCGGAGTTGGACAGCAGTGAGGCAGGGAGCAGCTGGAGCCGGTTCCCAGCCTGCACATGCTCAGAGCTGCCAAAAGAAAAGAACAATTACGAACTAAGAGTCAACGTGGGAGTAAGGCCACAGATGAACTGTGAATGGTCCCTCCCATAGGGATTAAAAGAGGAGCAAAAGGGAAGGGGCTTTTGTAGGAAACAACTCGTTCAGCAGTGTGAAGATCTGTCTGTGCATCTCAGAGACTCTGTGCTGAGTCCTTCCTTGTCAGGACTGGGTTTGAAAATATTCACCTGGCAGCTTCCAGGCTAGATAAGGTCTGTGCTCCTAATTAGACCCTTGAAAGACTGTTTGCCAGGCCTTTGGCTGAATGTGAATGCAAGAAATTCACCTTTGTTTAATAAAAGGGGTTTTGCCCGGACAAAAAGTCTGCTTAGTGCTTTTTGGGGAAGCCTAGGTCAGAACAATCACTCACTTTTTCCATGTCTCTCCATCTCTCATTCCCATTTCTTCTTGTGTGCAGACTTGTAGAAAGTTAGCATCCACACCTCTCCTAAAAATTGTAATATCCTAGGAAATATTTAAAAGGCAGAATATTTCCCCTAAAAAGCGTAGAAACTCAAGAGCAGAAAGTCACCTCAGAAGCAGAAGCTCATCCCCACCTTTATTAATGGGTGGGGCCATTAAGGCCTGGGCCAGAATACTTTACATAACAAAGATCTCCAGGTAAAGGTATAGCAGTTGCCCAAGAGCCCTTTCAGTGCATCATCATTCAGCAAGGCTCAACCAAGCCTGGAACTCAGGAAAGCCTACAAAGTTAGCTAAGACCCCTGAGAGTCTGACAGTCGATGGGATACATTTCTTGCACAGGTACAGGAAACGCTAAGGTAGGGCCCAGCAGAGGGTATATAAGGGTCTCTCAACATCTTGGTTGGCCCTTCTTTCTCTTTTCCTTCACCTTGGAGCATGTGATTATCCTTCCTTGGAGCTCCAAGCCATGTGGTCCTGTCCACCATTAAACCATCTTTCCAAATAGCCTCAATGTTTCCAGTGTCTTTTTCCCCACTTGGAACTGAACCCAGAAAGACATTTCTTCCATCAGGCCCAAAGGGGCAGTTGAGTATCCCACCAATACAGCTTTAAGGAGATATAGCACTTCCAAGCGCCAGGTGCCTTGGGGTGGGGGCCCATGCAGACCCTAATTGTGTTCCCTGCTCCTGGTGTTACCTCTGCTTTCAAAGGATACGTATCCATCCACTGCAATTTGTGGACCAAGTAAACATGGGGGTTATGGTTAGTTCAGGAAGTATATCCAGCCAGGAAATGTCAATGTCCATAGCAAAGCCAATTCAGAGCAGGCATTAAAAAACTGTTAAAATATTTGTGTTTTTTGCCTGAAAAATACTTTTTTTAATTTTATAACTCCCTAGGGTAGGCTGGACAGATTCTTCCAGAATGTGTAATTAAAGGTCACATTGTTGTTTCCAAGCTAAAAATACACACGCATAAAGTACATTGGCCTAAACCTTATTTATTTACCTCGGCTTTTCTGGGTATAGAATTTGAATCGCGAAACATACATTTTGGGTGCTTTGTTTTTTTCTTGATTACATTTTTTTAAAGGATGCTGCAGAACATTTTGTTACTCTAATCTAAGAAATACCATCATTCGAATGTATTAAGAAAAAAAAAAATCAAACATGGATCTGAATGTGGAAGACTTTCATTTCCTAAGAATTATTGGCACAAGCATTAATCTCTCTTTGGGTGTCTATAGTCAGCCCCATTCTTTTGCAGTTAATCCCATCTAAATCCACAATTAGACAAAGTGTGAGACAAAAATGCGTGCTTTATCATTAAAATTATAAACCACCCACCACCACCAGACTTTGAATAATTTCACTGCTATTATTCAGAATCCGCAACATAGCAATGTACAAAGTTCTGAGTTTTGCTTGTTTCTAAAAAAGATTTGAACATTCTTAAAAATCAGAAGGCATCTGGCAGCATCTTTTCCAAGTGGCAATTTTATTAAAAGGCTGAAGCTGCAGCTCGTGGAAGTTTGTGCCGTTTAATGGAATGTATTAATTAACAATGGTGCAACCAGATCGTTCTGATTTCCCTGGCCCCTCTCCCAGACTAACATGGCTGTTCTCCTGTCTTCCCTGCATCAAAGTATTTTGCTCCCTCGCCTCCCGTGGACCTGTTTCTATAAAAGAGAGGCAGGAATACAAGAGAAATGACTTGTAAGCTGTTGCTAATATATAAAAATATATTTTCATCAGACGATAACAGATAATCAGAGTTGGAAGGGACCTTGTAGGTCATCTAGTCCAACCCCCCACCCAAGCAGGAGACCCTACACCATTTCTGACAAAGGGCAGTCCAATCTCTTCTTGAAGGTCTCAAGTGATGATGCTCCCACAACTTCCGAAGGCAACTTCTGTTCCATGGGTTGATTGTTCTCACTGTCAGAAAGTTTCTCTTTATTTCCAGGTTGAATTTCTCCTTATTCAGTTTCCATCCATTATTCCTTCTCTGGCCTACAGGAGCTTTAGAAAATAGCTTGACCCCTTCCTCCTCTCTGTGGCAGCCCCTCAAATACTGGAAGACTGCTACTTCAAATATTGGAAGGCTGCTCTGAGAAAGAGAACGGAGCTGGAAAGCAGGTTAGCGGGGTGGGAAGGGAATGGGATTTTGCAATAACCTTCCCCTGCCAAGCCCACCAAGCCACGCCCACCAAACCATGACATGCCCATAGAACTGGTAGGAAAAAATTTTGAATCCCACCATTGGGGAGGGGAAACAAAATTTCTTTGCATCCTTCATGAACAAGCAGTCTAGACAAAGATGAAGAAGTTTGATTTATTTCAATGCTTCACACCAGTCCACAGTTCTGGATTTCCTAGTGGTCTTCCATTCCAATATTAGCCATATAAAGGTAATCCTCAACTTACAAGAGTTCATTTCAAGGTTACAACAGCACTGAAAAAAAGTGGCTTAGGACCATTTTTCACAGTTACAACCTTTGCTGCCTCCCCGTGGTCACATGATCACAATTCAGACGCTCAGCAACTGACTCGCATTTACGACAGTAGCAGTGTCCCAGGACCATATGATCCCCTTTTTTGACCTTCTGACAAGCAAAGTCAATGGGAAGCCAGATACACTTAACAATTGGGTTACTAACTTAGTAACTGCAGTGAGTCACTTCACAGCTGAGTCACTTCACAAATCTCTCACTTTAACAACAGAAATTTTGGGCACAATTGTGGTTGTAAGTTGAGGACTTCCTGTCTGATCCACTTGGCTTTCACATCCCTGGGAGTGAAGGCAATGATTCCTGGTTCACTTATACTGGTGATTTCAAACCAAAAGAGAAGAGTTTGTCAGTGCTACGTCGCCAATCTGTTTTGGCAGCTTGACGGATCAAAGAAAGGTGAACTAACTGCCTTTCTAACCTCAGCATCTACCCTAATAGTGTGCATTATAAAGGCACGGGGCATTGATTGCATAGATGTGTTTAAGCTGAAGCTCTATTTTGGAGCGAAGCGATCAATTTGATAGAATACATGAAGATGTAGCCTACTATGCTGATTGAGAGCAGAGTCTATAGAGAGGATGATTTGATTGCTTATTGTACCCTGTGACTATTATTAAGTGTTGTACCTGATGATTCTTGACTCTTGACGGATGTATCTTTTCTTTTATGTACACTGAGAGCATTTGCACCAAGACAAATCCTTTGTGTGTCCAATCACACTTGGCCAATAAAGAATTCTGTTCTGTTCTATTCTATATCAAAATTTCATTTCAACAATGAGATGAAGGGGGCCTCATATACATTTAATAAATAAATAACTAAATAAAACCTGCAGTGTGGTGGGAACTGCATTGCAATCAAAGAGACACATCTTTGGTCATTTCAAGCGCAACATCTTACAGATTTGGATTCACCAGGAATGTTCCTATTGAATGCATGTGTCAGGCTTGCCTGGGCTAGGTCCCTAGGAAAGAAAGACCCTCGACTCCCATTTGATTGAAGTGATGAGTTCTTTTACTAGAGATTAGTGGTTGCAGCAAAAACAGGCTAGAATTAAAGTTCCCTTGCAAAAGTTTACAAACTTTTCCCCTTCGTCCTGATCCTTCCTCCTCTCAACCAGTTCATCTTTGACCAATGGTGTGTCATTTAGGTGTTTTTTGAACTGCTCGGATGTTTGGTGCAATTCACATTCTTTTCTCAGGCTCTGTGGCAGCGGTGGGATTCAAAAATTTTTACTACCGGTACTGTGGGCATGGCTTGGTGGGTGTGGCTTGGTGGGCATGGCAAGGGAAGGTTAGTGCAAAATCCCATTTCCTCCCCACCCCACTAACCTGCTTTCCAGCTCCATTCTCTTGTGCAGGGCAACCAAAGAAGACCCAGACAATCAGCTGGGACTCAGGAGCAGAGCATAGATAGGGGTGAGGCCAGTCAGAGCTGGTATTTTCTGGTTTTCCGAACTACTCAAAATTTCCGCTACTGGTTCTCCAGAACTGGTCAGAACCTGCTGAATACCACCGCTGCTCTGCGGCCTTGAGGACTGGAATAAGCTTGTTCTCACACCTCTGGTTTCCATCAAACCTTTCACCCTTTCCTTCTAGGTCATCTCTACCTTCTACATGCCAATTGCCTATTTCTTCTCTCCCCTCCCCTTTGCACTTGATGCCAGCAAGGCACCAAGCCTAAGATGGCAGATCTGACAGGATAATTGTTATTCTTGGTATACGAAGTCAATATAGAATAAAAGCTGGAGGAAAAGATTGCAGAAACAGAAACACACACACACACACACACCCTGGCCAAACAAAACAGCGAGGGAGATCAGTCAGAAATATTCTTCTAGTTTGGATCCTAAGGGCTTTCAGAACACTCCTTTATGAAGGATGCTGGGAAACACCACTATTTCAACAACTTATCTCATTTTATCTGATGAAAACATCCATCTCTAAAATAAGATCAGCTAGCTGTTCAACAGAAAGACTGTTTGGATCTGCAGAAAAAGGAATACATTTTAAAATAAATGATATTTTATGATTCTACTTGTTCTCTCTAAGATACTGTAACAAATAAACATGTCAAATAAATTGGAGTAGCCATTTACAGATATGAAGGATGTCCATTTTTAGGGAGAAGAAAGCTAAACTATTTAAATTTGTGCTTTAAAAATATCTTCTTGACTCATCTTCATCTTCATTTCTTTCCTATGTTTTACCTTGTCCGACACAACAAAATGAATTTACAGCATCAGTAACAAACCCCACCAAAAGTTTTTAATTCCCTCCCCCCTCGTTACTAAGTATAAAACCAAAGAGAAAAGGTTTGGTTTCAAAAATATATTTATCTTACCTGTGCTTACCAGCTAAAAACATTTCAGTTAGAAATCTGTACCAATAGATTTTAAAAAAAAAACCCCGACACAAAACTTCATCAGTGTTTTAAACTCTCATGTTAACAGAGAGAGTACTGTCTATGGAAAAGGGTTTTTTTTTTTAAAGGAAACCAGCCTGAAAATGGCTCTCCCAAAAGTTCTGGAAGTCCAGAAAAAGTAAGGTAACCAACTTTTTTATAATGAAAAGGAGGACACAAATAAATTGAAGAAAAAAAACAAAGCCACTTGCGTGTGGCGCACTCTTGCACATAATGCACTCTTGTGCACGGCGCATTCTTGCGCGTGGCATACTCTCAAAACAATTCTCCTGTGTGGAGCACATGCATCTCATAATTGCATCTCACCGCATTGTACCGAGCCTTGACGAATCATCATGTCAAATACAAATACGTCACATCTCACTCAACGGATCGGATCAGCATCGATCAAACATAGAGATTTACAAATTAGTCTTCAAATATGAAAAAGGTTGACATGTAGGAGGACGCTTTTCGAGAGAGGACAGAACTTACAAAAGGACTGTCCTCCCTAAAGGAGGACGGTTGGTCACCTTACTCTCACCTTTGCCAATATGCAACACTTTTTTTTTAAAACACCCAGCAGGGCTTTGATTGAATGATTGTGGTCACTCATCTCAATTTTGTCGATATACACACCTCCTGTGGAAACCCCTGTGTGCTACCATGGAGAAGAATTTCATATCGTGCAGTATCCCATCTATTGCACTCTTCATAATATAAACGAGAATGCATTTCTTTTAAAAAGGAATAGGATACCCAGGTAGTCCTTGGCTTACAATTGAGCCTAACCTTTCTTGCATTAAGCAAGGCAGTTGTTAAGTAGGTTTTTTACGACTTTTCTTGTCAAGTTGGGAAGGGAATGGCTACCGTTGTTAAGTTAGTAACCCGGTTGTTAAGTGAATCTGGCTTCTCCATTGAATCTGCTTGTCAGAAGGTTACAAAATCCCCGGGACACAGTAACCGTCATAAAAATGAATCAGTTGCCAACAGCCTGAATTTTGATCATGTAAATACAGGGATGCTGCAACAGTGGTAAGCGTGAAAAAGGTCATAAAATCATTTTTTTCAGTGTCCTTTTCGAGAGAGGACAGAACTTACAAAAGAAGGACTGTCCTCCCTAAAGGAGGATGGTTGGTCACCTTAGAAACAGGCCTGTTACTGGATTCTGGAAGGCCTCTGGAGCCAGCGGGAGGCTGTTTTCACATCTCGTGCTTGAGTAGGGGGTTGGAATTAAAAAACCTCCAAGATCCCTTGCAACTCGGTTATTCTATTCTATTATTCTATTATGTCTTAAATTTATTAATCAAATCAATCAAATTTATATGCCACCTGATTATCAGAGACACTGGGCAGCTCACAACAAATGTATAAATATTGCACCTTCTTTGAGGGAATAGAGTTGTTGATATGCATAATCTATTTTGAGAGATTGCTGTTTGCTGGATATTAATTTTAGCTATTCTATTCATTGTCATCAGTTTAAGACAAGCACACTATGGATATGACAAATGTGCACTCTGTTATGACAAGATGTTCAAATGCTTAAATGATAATTTTTAGCTTCAGAAAAAAGTTGAAGTATCTTATATTATTTGTAGATTGAGGTCATAAGCAGTAGCATTTTTTACATCAACTTTTATTTTGAAGTTCATTCTTAAAGTTTGTCATGACAGGAATAAAAGAGTACCTTTATCTCAAGTAATGAATTCCTATTTTCATACCTTGAATTGATTTTTCTTGGCTTGCTACACTGTTTACAAATATGCTTTTTAACACATTTTAAAAGGCTTTTCAGCACAATGGTTTCTACGAAGATTTCAAAGCATCTCCTTCAGCTTAATTTTACAGTTCTTCAAATTTTGAATTAGTTGACTGAATAGGCTGATTTAAGTAATTTGTCAGTTATCCCACTAGATATTTTTGGGGGGAACTGGTGAAATGCACATATTCCCAATCCTCAAGATGAAGCATTCTGTTAAACCAAAAGTTTGCAACATAAGTGCAACTTATCTTGAAAATAAAATGCCTAACTATTGAAAAGGGGGGAAATTATCATTTTGTTCTGACTTTACATGCCTGTACCCAAAACTGCAAAGTTAAATCTCAAAAACAAATTCAGAATATCCTGATCTCATTTTTCTCTTTCCTGATTCTCCATTTCCTATTTAAGAATGGCAACAAAAGAGCTGCAAAATTTTACCTAGTTGTCTTACTCCTCCCAGCTCTTGTTATAAGAAATGACATAAAGATGCCTCTTTTTTTCAGGAACTTGTCTCCAATTTGATCTCCTTGCTCAACAAAATTGGTTTGGATCAGTGGTGGGATTTATTATTTTTCTCTCTGGTTCTGTGGGTGACTTGGTGGGCATGGCGTGGCTTGGTAGGTGTGCTTGGTGGGCATGACAGAGGAAGGATACTGTAAAATCTCCATTCCCTCCCCAACCCACCAACCTGCTTTCCAGCTCCGTTCTCCTGTGCAGGGCAACCAAGGAAGACCCAGCCAATCAAATAGATAGGGGAGGGGCCAGTCAGGGGTGGGATTTGCTCTGAACTACTCAAAATTTCTGCTATTGGTTCTCCATAACTCGTAAGAACCTGCTGAATGCCACATCTGGTTTGGATGCATTTTCATCTTCCAAACGTTCTAGCTTTCTGAAGTCCAGGCTAAGACTATCAAGAAACAAATTGAAGAAGGAGCATAAAACACCTTTGTCTGGAATAAAACACTGTTGAAACTTCTGTTCTGAGGAAGCTTATGGAAAGAATTGCTTTAAGGTGAAGTGGTAAAGAGGCATTTTTCTTCCATTTTGTTGGCAAGAGTTTGGCACAGTTTATTCAAATACTGTTGGGTGATACCTCTGAACTGGAAGTTCAGTCTTTAGTTTAACTGCTATCATACATCTTAAAAGAGCTTTTGAAGAATATTGCCAAGCCTTCTTTGACTTAATGTCTCAGGGATTTAAATGCTACTTATTTATCTTGAAATCTTTCTGAGAGGTAAACAGTGCCTTAGTTTATTTTTTAGATGAACAAAGTTCTATTATGAATTAAAACAGACTACTGTCAATGATTATCAAAAGATTAATTCAGCAGAGCACCACATTTGCCCACGTTATCGAGTAAATTTAATTTACAGAAAGATCTATGAGCAAGATTTTTCTCATTATCCTGGACATCTATTAGAATATTCAATGGTGTGGAAGCAAATTCCTGCATTGGACAGGGGTTTCCACTAAGTGATTTCCGAGATCTCTCCATCCTTTAAATTCTGTGAGGCTTTGATTGGTATCAGAATGGTATCAGATTTTTGTTGAAGAGAGAATGTTTGCACAAAAACAAATAAATTTAAAAAAAACCCACAAGTCTTGCTGTTTAAGAATCATTATATTCATCTCTCTCTCTCTCTTTCTCTAAATGCATTTTTAGACTTTGGTGTGTTAAGGCTTTTTATAACTTCTGTTGATGTGTTTTAAAGGGCATGTAATTATAAATCTGTTACCAAGGAGCAGAAAGACTACAAATTGTCTACAGTATCTCATTATGCTTAAATTAAATTTGTATTGCATTTCGTTATAATACAACTATATTATAATGACAAAAATAAATGTTTTTTAATACATCACAGAAGGTTTTTTATCCAGAGATATAACATTTATAAACTCTCACTTATCTACTTGTTTATTTTAACAAGTAACATTTCTTACATTTCTTTCTTTTCTTTAAGCTTTCAGCTCCCAGCAAAAACAGCTTCAAAACTGTTCAAAACTTCTCTATCTTCCCCTGTGAGATGTCCTCTTTTTAACTTTCAACTAAATAGAAATAAAAAAACAAGAAAGAAGGTAAAAAATCACAAGGCACATTTGAAAATGCATCCAAGTATTTGCCTCTGAACTAGTTGGGAAAGTTTTAGAAGATGGCTTAGGGAGTCTTTAGCTACACAATTCCATTACAGAAACAATCACAAGGAAGTTGTTCATTCGTGGAAAATGGCAAGCCTTATATTTGACATCTCCAATGTGTAGTGTTCAAGGTTGTAGGGATAAAGCTAAATTACGCAGAATCCAGCTTTGATACGGCACATCACTTAACTCCCTGTATTCTTAATTATCTTAGATGAGTGAATCTTCATCCCTCCACCAAGAAACTTCCACAGGGTGGGAAATTTTGAAGATAGGAGGCATCAAAGAAAGGATCCATAATTCTCAGTTGGGTATCTGAGCCTTCAGTGAATTGAAAGCAGTAGATATCACAAACAACTTGGCTTTGAGTTTACACTTGGCATCAAAGCAAGAATGATCACCTTTGATCATTAGATCACCTTCTAATTAGGTTCGGAAAAAGAAGTACAATCACCCTAAGGTTCCATGATTGCTCAACACCCTTCAATGATGATGATGATGATGATGATGATGATGATGATGATGATGATGATGGATGAATTTAAAATTTATATGCTGCCCAACTCCCAGCAGCTCTGGGTAGCTAAAAATATATTTTAAACATGGAAACAAAACAAAAATGTATCCTTTTTTGTCTGCCTCTGATGTTTGGGAACTCTGCAGTTGTCCTCCTGCTTAAGGTGTTGGTTCCAGTTGGTGGAGGTAGCAAGAAAAAGGTGAAGCCCTGGTTCCTCACCTGTGAGAGGCTACAGACCGACCTTCTCTTCAATCCTATTTAACACCTGTATGAAGCTACTGGATGTTTGTTTATAAAATTCAGATTTGCCGATGAATTTTGCAGCCAAGGCTGAACAGTGTATTGTGTAGGTACTATTGTGGTATTGAAGACTGTTAGGCTGTAGAAAGTGGTGGGATTCAAATGGTACAACAACCGGTTCGCATTTGAAAAACGCCCATTTTCAGCTCTAAAATTTACCTTCTGCTGCAGCCCCAGTGAGTAAAACAGCTCAGGCGTGGTAATCTGCTGTGCCACATGAATCAGCTGGGCTGCAAAACATGGAAATAAAGGGCAGACTAGGACAGGGGCAGGTGAGCAGGACTAACTGACCTCAGGAGCTACCGGTTTGCTGAAACCGGACCGAACCGGCTGAATCCCCCCCCCCCACTGGCTGTAGATGGGGAGAAGAGTAGGCTTAGGTTCAGTCCCAGCAAGAGTGTCCCCCAGTTCCATGAATGGATGGAGAGCCGGTCATTGAAAGGAATCCATGGACATTCTATTTTTACTTCTAGAAGGGACAGTCTTCCCTGTACAAAACTAGTACATAGTAGGGAGCCTCCTTGATTCACAGCACCTGCTAGCTACATGAAGAGGTAGAAGCTGTGCCTAGGAAGGCCTTCCTACTTCCATCTTACACTATGTCAATTATGAGCCTTTCTGGAGCAGGATACATTTATGCTGTGTTTTAATGTCATGTCTTCGCATGATTCAGAAGTGATTTTGTTTGCTGTGATTTCTTAGATTGATATAATTGGAAACCTGAAGGCTGTTTCCCTGGATATTTTCCCTTGGTTTTAGCCACACAATAACTCTAGGAGATGAGCAGGGCTGAAAGAATGACCAGACTGGTTGAGTCATCATGTGACTCAATGTTGTCCTCCTTCTTATGGCGTCAGTTTCAGTTGATGGTAGTAGCAACCGAGCCCTGACTTCCTCAACTGTGAGAAGCAAAAGAGCCAGCATTCTCTTCCCTCCTATTTATCATCTCCATGAAATGACTGGATATTCTTGGGTTCCCGTATCATGCAGCTGATATAATTTACAACTTGACCCCCAAGCTATTACTAGCCCAGTCACCATGACTGAGGATGGCCAGAGAGACATTTGGTACCAGGAGCAATGCAAATGACATCAATTATGTTGCAAGGAAGATGAGGTCACATCCCCTCACTCTGAGACACCCATCACAGACTTGGGGGGAAGGAGAAGAGTGGCATTAATAATATCTACCAGAAGCATGTTGGTGAGTCAAAAAAAGACACAATGGCTATTGCAACGAGACAACTGAAGCCCCACATATTAAACAGAGGTGATGGTTTGATTTCATGGTCACAGCCTCCATCTTGATTTTTCAATGCCTGGCCACCCATGGCCCCCTGTCAGAGAATGCGGTCAAGCCAATACAGAAAAAGTGCCCCCTCAGTCTGTAACAAAGTGGCTTTTCTGGTTGTAAAAAAGTGGGCCCAATGTTCATTTCAACACTGAGAGAGGTATTTCTTCCAGAGCTACCCTTTTTCTTACTCTGCTCTGTTATACAATGAAGGAGACAATAAGAGGTTGTCCTAGAATTCTTCATTTTAAAGGCATGCGTGGAGCCATTAAATTTCTGTATTATTATTATTATTGGAAAACATGGTTATGATTGAACCATGTGATAAAAGGGCAAAAGGGATTTCCATTGCTGCCATCTTGACAATTTACTAGTATTGCTGCTATCTTTTACCAGGACAACATGCACCAATACACATCAGCAAGGTGAGTTTTGGTGCAGAAACAATGCTGTGCACCTCACTGAGGCATGGTGTTTGTGAGATTTCTTTCCCTGCACCACATTGTGTCACTTCAACGGCCTCCTCTGTTTCATCTAGAAAGTGGACATATTTTGCATCTTCTGAATCTTTTACTACCGTGTTTTTCCAACAATACGGCCTCCACCAATAGGAAGCCCCACCATGTTTTATAGGCATTCAATTTATAAAA